>RYFJ01002698.1:0-101986 GCA_003991445.1 Oryza meyeriana var. granulata
CAGAAGAGTGAAAATAATGCACTAGCCTTCTGGACTGTGATTGAGATAGGCCATATAAAGCAGCTTCTGGACCTGCGGAATCTCGTTTGTTTGATCGGCCAAGCGACCTCGCTGACGAAAATAGACTTGCCTGTATTTTCTGAAGCTGACCCTATTACGGATCGCTCAAACCACTAGCACCATGTGACTACCTGAGTAGTTGCCGCCAGATAATAGCATTAGCCAGTTCTTGGGGCATAGGTGACGCCAACATGGGAGTGTGATGTGAGAATGTTGGAAATCTTCGAAGCTTCCTGGGCTCCGGTACAGTCCCATTGAAATTGTCTTGCCTTTTTGAGACTGAAGAAGGGCATCCCCCGTTGCCCAGTCGGATATAAACCGCTGAGTCGCCCATGCCAGCCTGTCAGCTTCTGGGACGGGCTTTTGAGGTTAGTCGGGGAGCCATTTCTTGATGGCGTTGACTTTCTCCGTTTGCCGCATGCGAAAACGATGAAGCCGAGTAACTTCCGGATGGCACACCGAAGGCTATTTTTTTCCGGGCTTCAACTTCATCTGAATCTTCCGAAGGTTTTGAAGGTTTTCTTCCAACGTCAGCGATGCAGGCCTCTTTGGACTTGGTCTGAATCACCACATCGTCGACGTACGCTTCCACGTGCACCCCGATCTAAGTGTGCAAACATCGCTGGGAAATAGCCCGTTGATAGGTTGCCTCAGCGTTCCTCAGACCGACGCCATTGTGATATAAGCAATCGCTCCAACGTATTGTGATTGAAAGATGTCTTCAAGCAGTCTTTCCTCCCTCAGGCTGATTTATGTATCTCGAGTAGCAGTCGAGAAAAGCAGAGCGTAGGTCGCACCCGGCCCATAGAGTCAACCACCGTATCCAGGAAGACCAAATGGGTCCTTGGGGCACGCTTGTTAGGAGATCAGTGTAGTCCACGCACATGCGCCATTTACCTTTTTTTCCGGACCAGAACGGGTTTACAGTATAATATATGGGGCTACTGGCGCGATGGAAAACTCAGATTGCAAAAGGCAACACATGAAGAATTTATAACTGGTTCAGCGCCCTCGGTGTGAGTAATACCCTACGGATCCCAGTTGTGTGTTATTCCTTTGAGGATTTTGTGTGGTGATTCTGGTGAACCAACTCAACCCTCCCTCGATGGGGCGCCCTGCCGCCCCTTATCATATTGGTGGGACAGGTTACAATGGGAGGAGTCCCCATCGGGATTTACACTAGGAGATCTCCCCTTATGAGAGATAACGCACCCGACAGGACTGTATATTCCTTCATACAAGGCGAAAGTGCTGCCGAATTTAGCTATATCTCTAATTTACAAGGCTAGCCCATCCTCTATCCGATTGGCCCAGTAGCTTTGCCATGAGGTACCCGGGCCCATGGCACCCACTATAGCCCCGAGACTTCATAGTTGAGTCCACAGCTGATGACGAGTGTTCATCACTCCACGGTGAATCTTCCCGAGTGCATGTCCCGAGTACTCTTTTCTGAGTGCTGCTTCTCCCGAGTCCTGCTTTCATGTCACTGGCAGCGAGCGCGATGAAGGCTCCATTGTAGATGTTGGAATAGTGTGCCACCGAATAGGCGCACCTATTAGGTTGTAGCCCCCGACTTTGGCTTAATTGTGAAAACCAATAAACATGAAGTCAAAGATCTTTAACCTTGAAGTCTTTCCGAGTAGATTACACTGGTATATGAGACTCTTCGGTATCATGTCAACCGGAATATGATTTATAGTCTTGCCGAGTAGGGCACTACTCGTATATATAGGACCTTCGACTTCATGTCATCGGAATGTGTGTTTTATAGTCTTTGCCGAGTAGGATGCTACTCGAAAATCAGACTCGTCCGGCATCATGGTCAGCCGGGATGATTATTATAGTCTTTCCCAAGTAATATATTACTCGAAAATTAGACTCGTCAGCTTCAGTCAGCTGGAAAAGGTGTTATATCTTTCCCGAGTGCGTCCCATTCGGAAGTTAGACTCTTCAGCTCGTCAGCTGGAAGAATGTTTATAGTCTTTCCCGAGTAGTGCACTACTCGAAGGTTAGACTCATCCGTGTCATGTCAGGGGAATGAGAATTTTATAGTCTCTCCGAGTAGTGTACTACTCGAAAGTTAGACTCATCCGCGTCATGTCAGCAGGAATGAGTCAAATTTATAGTCTCTCCCGTGTAGTTACTCACTCGAAAGTTAGACTCATCCGCGTCACATGTCAGCAGGAATGAGAAATTTATAGTCTCTCCCGTGTAGTGTACTACTCGAAAGTTAGACTCATCCGCATCATGTCAGCGGGAATGAGAATTTTATTAGTCTCTCCCGAGTAGTGTACTACTCGATGAAGTTAGACTCATCCGCGTCATGTCAGCGTTGGATGAGAAATTTATAAGTCTCTCTCGAGTAGTGTACTACTCGAAAAGTTAGACTCTCATCCACGTCATGTCAGCGGGAATGAGAATTTTATAGTCTCTCCCGAGTAGTGTACTTACTCGAAAGTTAGACTCATCCGCGTCATGTCAGCGGGAATGAGAAATTATAGTTTTTCTCTCTCGAGTAGTGTACTACTCGAAAGTTAGACTCATCCGCGTCACGTGTCTAGCGCATCGGGAATGAGAAATTTATAGTCTCTCTCGAGTAGTGCACTACTCGAAAGTTAGACCTTCAGCGTCATGTCGGCTGGAATAATGTTGCCAATGGCAACTGGTGCCACCGCATGTAGGCCGAGTACCACTGTATGAAAAATAAATCCATTACGTGGTTAGGTGTACCGAGAGAGATACCTGCATCTCCAATTTTAATGAAGACCAGCTTGCTGATCCTTGAAGGATGTATCCTCGAGACCTGGTGGATAAGACAGATACCCAAACATATATGTTTTAGCCAATAAGGCTCTCATGAAGCATATCTGTTTACCTCATCGTTCCTGTGGGTAGCACCAGCGCATATAATTTCAACTCAGCCTGCGGGCGGCCCACATGGAGCATGCTACTGTAGGAACTCATATCTTGGTGGCTGCGTACCAAATAAGCCGGCCTGAGCCGACCTATCAGCATAGCATTCTGGATGCAAAACTGGTTGCCACGTAAGCCTGAGTGGGTATAATGCAGGATCTGAGCTTGCCCACTCCTCAGGTGTGACGAAACAGTGCATGAGAACTCCAGATGCACTTTTGACGATGTAAGTCTTCTCTGACTTGGGTAAAGCCGAACAAGGTACCCCTTCTCACTTGCATCTTCAGCAGAGGGGTTCGGCTGGCGACCCTCATGGGGCGTACCCCTAGTCCAACAGATTATAACGCCCAGCAAGCTAGGACCCCGAACCCTTGCATTAGCATAGGGATTCGGGTCTGGCGTGGACCCTCATGGGCGTACCACAACCTGACAGAACCGAGCTGACCAAATAAGCCGGTACCGCCAACCAGCTAGCGGGGCGTCGGCGTGAACTTAGCGTAGGTGTCTGTTGTCTATTCGGTAGAGTTCTGGCTGTGCGACCCTCATGGGGCGTACCCTACTTAGCCGAGTGGTATTTACAGCCCCGACTGCACCGCGCCGAGGGCCGATTGTTTCGGCTCGCACGGAGCGTAGTTTGGGAAGATGAACGTCCCGACTGGCGCAGTACTCGGTGAGTAGCCCCTCATGGAGCATTCACCACCGAGTGTATTTGGCAGACTTGTCCCCCCGGACCCGAGCGTAGGAGATGAGCTCGCAGCCTTGAGTTCCTGTCACGCGTATCCGGAGCTGGGCCTGCAATATAAAAATATTGCGGATGAGCTTTTCACTCTTCTCCGTATAGATGTTCATCTGATGATATCATTCCACCGGAAATAATCACCCGATTGCGGGACTAAAAACGTATTTTACAATGTATGAAAATACGTGTTCTTCCTCTTTTTGATATTAATTTCCTCGAGTAGTTGACCCCTTACGTTTAAGCACTCTGCCCGACTAGTCATAGCCCCCGTAGCGTCGGGAGTTGGCTCATGGCTCTTTCCCAGGCACGCGTTTTGGGTGACTTTGAGTTCGTCTTACATGGAGCAGAGTTTCACGGGATCGAAGATTTATGCTACTCGAGTACTTTTGTAATCATTAAGCAGCAAAAACGGAAAAAAGTAAATGCGCAGCTGACACCTATTAGGTGTAAAGCGGCTGTGGCACTATCAAGGCCGAGTGAGGAGATGTTTATCAGAAAGCGACTTAGCTGTTCGGTATTTGGGAGTGTGGGATGCCATCCTCGTGTTTGAGCTTGTGAATCCCCCGAGCATGTCACTTGTTGTTCTGATAATCCTCAGTTGTTGAAGGATCGAAGGCGGTTGTGACCGACTGCCACAATAGACAGCGCTCTGACTTGCGTTGCGATTCCCAGCTTTAGTCGGGACCGCGTCGTCGGTGTCGTCCCGCTTGCTTCTGGTCAGGGTGACTTTTATCATCGAGGGCCTCGCAACAGCGTGGCGCGAGTCGGCGACCCCAAACCTTGTTTGCCATGTCGAATAGGGCCTTGACAGAGTTGGAGGCTTCCCGCGTGAATTTGTCGATGAACGAGTGTCTCTGAACTCCTTTTCGAAAGGCGCGATGATGACCTCGTCCTTGATCTTCGGGATTGAGTTCCTCCCTCTCAGAAAACCTCGGATTGATGAGTCACGAAGAGACTCGTTCTTCCTTTGGCGCAACTGATATAGGTCGTACTCGGAAGATGGCCTCTCGTATGTTCCCTGGAAGTTGGTTGCAATGATGAATCGTTTCCCGGAGTTCTCCCCAAGAGCCGATTGATCGCTTTGGGAGTCCTGTTAGCCATGTCCCTCGCTGAGTCGGCTAAAGCGACTGGGAATTAGGTAGTTCCAGCCATGACTTTGTCACCGATTTTCCTCCAGCTGCTCGGATCGCCAGAGTGTAGACCGTGAGCCAGGACTCAGGATTGGTCTTGCGTCATATTTGTCCGATGCGTAGCTTTGAAACCCGGTCGGCCAGTCGACCTGTGCTTCGTAGCTCCTGGGTGAAGGCTGGTATGCCTCCGTCTTCATGTGGACTCCGACCCCGACTACGGCGGCGAAAGCCGCTCGTGGTGGAGGCCGAAATGCTCGTTCTCGTCTTCCAGTGGCGTTGCTCGTCTTCTTCTCGTTCGCGGCGCCGAGCATTGGTGTCGTGTCGAAGATCACGCCCATATTGTTGGCCTCGGAGATCCCGGTTATCCCGACGGTCACTTCGACGTTGCCCGGTTGTTGTTTGGGTTACCGAGTGACGTTTGCGTGACTCCAAGTGTGTAGCCGACTTAGGCGGCCACTCAACACGGCGTCGCTTTGAGTAGACGAGACTGCCATTGGGATGACCGACCGACCTCCTTTGGTCGGTATGAGGGGGTGATCTCCCGACTGTTGGTGCTGCTGACATGCAGCAGCGGTAAGCATGGCTTTGTATCCTTGCGTATCGTCGGGGTGGCCCGGTGATCCAGGCCCAAGTTGGAGCGTGTCCAATAGGGTTGCGGCGGCCACGAGATGTTCTGTCCACTTGGCGTGACGAAGACGTCGTGGTCGCCGACTTTTTGTTTGGAGGGTTTGTGCTGAGCGGTTCGCCCAGCCCTGCGTATAGGCCGTCGTTGCGGTCGTTCAGGCGTCTTGCTTCTTCCTCCTGTTGTTCTCGCAGTCGGCAGGCCTCCTCCTCTTGTGGCTCGCGTCGTCGGCATGATTCCTGAATAGGAGTAGAGCCTCTGGATGCCAAGAAAATTTTCCGCAGGCTCGGAGTGAAGCTTGCCGAGCTGGTATCCGACTTGGAGTCGGAATCCGACTGGGAGTCGTAGTCCGACTGAGAGTCGTAGTCGGAATAAGTTGATGGGGGCGATTACAACTCCGACCTCCCTAGATCCGATCTCGAGCGGCTCGGGGCCGTATCCGAGTCGAACTCCAGAGGATCGGTTTGCCACGTCGGATGTAGATTGTAGATATCCGCGGCCGTCGCCGAGTCGCAACGGGAAATTGACGACCTCTTCCTTTTTTGGCCCAATCTCGGGCCGCACAAAACCGAGTCCGAGTCGAACACCGAAAAGAAAGAGTTGTCCCTGGACTCAGGCATATTGGAGATCGCCACAGCATGTCGTGAGAGATTGCTGCAGCATCGTGTAGGCCGACTGGCGCGGAGTCGGCTGGTTCCTCGGCCGATTGGATCGGGTCCGTGTCGGCCAAGGTGAAGATTGCCGATCTGGTCGGCGGCGAAGTCGAGGCTTCTGAATGCCAATTGTATCTCCGAGGGAGAGTTGCCGCCGTCGACTCCGGTTGCTGGATCCATCGAGCTTGTAGATGTAGATCGCGCCGATACCCCCCATACCCTGGCGCGCCAACTGTCGATGTTTTACACGCGGCAATAAATATATGGGGCTACTCGGCGGATGGAAACTCAGTGGATTGCAAAGGAACACAGGAAGATTTTATAC
The DNA here is from genome assembly GCA_003991445.1 of Oryza meyeriana var. granulata. NCBI lineage: Eukaryota > Viridiplantae > Streptophyta > Magnoliopsida > Poales > Poaceae > Oryza > Oryza meyeriana. The sequence continues at coordinate 6,443 of RYFJ01002698.1, forward strand.
TGGTTCAGGCCCTCGGTGTGAGGTAATACCCTACGTCCAGTTGTGGTGTTATTCCTTTGAGGATTTGTGGTGGTGATTCTGGTGAACCAACTCAACCTGCCCTCATGGGGCGCCCTGCCTCCCCTTATATATTGGGGGACAGGGTTACAAGGTAGGAGTCCCCATCGGATTACGACTAGGAGATCTCCCCTTAGAGATATAACGCACCCGACTAGGACTGTATATTCCTTTCTATACAAGGCGAAGTCTGCCGAATTTAGCTATATCTCTAATTACAAGGCTAGGCCCATCCTCTATCCGAGTGGCCCATATGCTTGTCATGAGGTACCCGGGGCCCATGGCACCCACACCAGCCAGTCCAGGTGGTAGACCTCCTTGATGAACCTGGCTGCGAGGAGCTTGGTAATTTCCTCCCGGATAGCATCCTTGCAGTCTTGAGCGAAGTGCCGTAGCCGTTGCTTGACTGGCATGGCGTCTGTCTTCACGTTTAGGGCGTGCTCGATCACCTCCCTTGGTACGCCTGGCATGTCGGACGGTTTCCATGCGAAGATATACTTCTTGGCTTGGAGGAAGGTGACGAGCGCGACTTCCTATTTGGGGTCGAGTCCGGTCCCGACTAGAGCAGTCTTGGAGGGGTCGGAAGGGTCTAGGGGGATCTTCTTCGTGTCAGAGTCCGCTGAAATTCCCGACTTCGCTGCTTTTTTCGCCGGAACTTGATCTTGCTCGACTTCTGTTGTGATGGCTTGCCGAATGCTATCACGCCCGACTGCCGCCTCTTGTGATTGAGCCAGTTCACAACTCTCCTTGTCGCAGGTGAAGGCTTGCTTGATGTCGCTGCGGAGGGAGAGGACTCCTGCTGGACCAGGCATCTTCAGCACCATGTATGTATAGTGCGGTATTGCCATAAATTTGGCGAGTGCCGGTCGTCCGAGTATCGCATGGTATGCGGTCTCGAAGTCGGCGACCTCGAAGCAGACGTTTTCTGTGCGGAAATTATCCCGCGTGCCGAAGGTTACCGGCAAGGTTATCTGCCCGAGTGGAGTTGATGACTGGCCGGGAATTATCCCGTGGAAGGGCGCAGTGCTCGGCCGTAGTTCTGAACGAGGAATTTTCATCTCGTCCAAAGTCTTGGCGAACAGGATATTGAGCGCACTGCCTCTGTCGATGAGGGTTTTCTTCAGCCTGACGTTTCTGATGACCGGGTCTAGGATGAGTGGATATCGTCCTGGGTGCGAAACCCGATCTGGGTGATCTGCACGATTGAAGGTGATGGCCATCTCTGACCAGCGCAGGTACTGGGGGGTTTCCATTGTGGAGACCGTGTTGATGTCGCGCGCTGAAAGCTTCTGCTTGCGCTTGGACTCGTATGCAAGCGGTCCCCCGAAGATGTGATTGAGCTCGGCTTGAGGATCTTGGAAGTCATCAGCCAGACCCGAGTCTGGCTTGTCTTTGTCCTTGTCGGCGCCAGATGATGAAGTCTGCTCGGAGGCAAACTTCTTGAGCATATAGCAGTCTTTGGCTGCGTGCTTTCCCTTGGGGTGGAAGGGGCATGGCCCGCTCATGACTTTCTGGTAGTCGTTGTTCCGCTGGGGCCGCGACCGACTGTGCTCCATGTTGGCCACCTCATTGTCCGACTTCTGCTTGCGGCTGCCAGACTTGTTTTGAGACGGCTCGTTGTCGGCTTTTGCCTTTTGTTCTTTTTGTCGGGGCTCCTTCTTCTCGTCGAGGGCCTCAGCGACCGCTTCTGCCGAGTCGGCGTATTTGTTGGCCATGTCGAAGAGTGCCCGGACTGTGGATGGTGGCTTCCGAGTGAACTTTGCAATAAGCGGGGCATCTTTTACCCCCTTGCGAAAGGCGGCGATGACGGCCGCGTCTTTGACAGTTGGAATTTGGTTGCGCTTCTCGGAAAACCTTTTGATGAATTCGCGCAGAGACTCATTTTTCTTCTGGTGCAGCTGATAAAGATCGTGCTCCGAAGCCGGACTCTCGTAGGTCCCCTGGAAATTAGCGATGAACCGCTCCCTGAGTTCTCCCCAAGAACCGATCGACCGCTTAGGGAGGCCTGTCAGCCATGTCCTCGCCGAGTCGGCTAGTGCGACTAGGAGGTAGTTAGCCATGACTTTACTGTCGCCCCCAGCAGCTTGAACTGCTAGGACATATACGGTGAGCCAGGACTCGGGATTTGTCTTGCCGTCATACTTTTCAATCCCGGTGGGCTTGAAGCCAGTCGGCCAATGTACGTCCTGTAGCTCCCGAGTGAAGGCTGGGATGCCTTCGTCTTCGCAGGGGCTCGGGCTTTGACCACGGCGGTTAAACCACTCGTGATGGAGGCCAAAGCGCTCATGCTCGTCTTCTAGTCGGCGTCGCTCATCTTCTTGTCGTTCGCGGCACCGGGCAGTGATAGAATGGCGAAGGTCGTGCGGTAGGCGCTCTTGGAGGTCTTGATTAGGCCGGCGGTCATACTGGTGACAGCGCCAGTTGTTGTTATTAGTATTGTTGAGGGTGGTTTGCCTAGACAGCTCGCATTGCCGACTAGAGCCGGCTTCCCGGCGTCGAGTTGATGCGGATGAACCTGTCGTCGGGGAACCCGACCGGTTGGACGGTATAATTGTGTCGCCCGACTGCTGTTGCTGTTGACAGGCGGCAGCTGTGATCATCGCCTTGATCTTGGCTATAGTCGGGGTGGCCTGGTGATCAGGCTCGAGTTGGAGTGTATCCAGCAGGGTTGCGGCGGCCACAACGTTTTGTTGTGGCGTGACGAAGACGTCGTGGTCACCGACTTTGGTTTGGAGGATTTGCTACTGAGCGAGTCGCCCAGCCTGGCGTAGCCCTTCATTGCGGGCCTCGCGGTTGGCCTCCTCTTGTTGTAGTCGGTGCGCCTCCTCCTGTTGCTCTTCTTGTAGTCGGCGTACTTCAGAAGGTGGCGTTGAAGCCATGAAGATCTCGTGGGGAAGGAGGAAGCTTGCCAAAGTAGAGTCCGAACTGGCGCTCGAACCGCTATCCGACTTGGTGTCGGACTCCGAATAGTTTATCAGAGTAAGAATGACTCCGACCTCTCTAGATCCAATCTGAAAAGGCGCTTGGCCGTGTCCAAACTGAAGTGCTGGAGGTTGGGTCTGCTGCGTGGGAAGTAGATGTGCAGCGTCACCGAAGCTGTGCGGGAGATTGACGATCTCTCCCCTTCTCGGCCCAACCCGGGCTGGCTCAAGGCCTAGCGCGAGTCGGACACCAAAGGAGAGGGTTGTCCCGATGCTCGGCGATGTGAAGGACTGCCGCAAAAAGTTGTTGAAGGAGACGGCAGTGTCCTGTGGACCAACTGGCGCTATGTCGGCTAGTTCCTCGACCGGCAAGATTGGATCTACCTCAGCCAAGGTGAGATTGCCGAGTTGATCGGCAACGAAATCTAAGCTCCCAAAGGTAATTGCGTCTCCGGGGGAGAACTTGTTGTTGACTCTGTTGATTGAATCCATCGAATCTTCTGATGAGGAATTCGCCGGAGCCCCTACCTGGCGCGCCAACTGTCGATGCTTTGCACCGGCAATAAAACTATAGGGCTACTCGGCGACCTGGAATTCGGTGGATTGCAGAGGAACACAAGAGAGGTTTATACTGGTTTAGGCCCTCGTTGTGAGGTAATACCCTACATCCAGTTGAGGTGTTATTCCTCTGAGGTATTTTGTGGATCAATGATCTCTTCTGTTGTCTGTGCCCTAAGGGGCGCCCTGCCTCCCTTTATATACTAGGGGACAGGGGTACATGATAAGGATCCCAGCCGGATACGGCCAAGGGATTTCCTCCTTAGAGATAGAGTCCTATCTGACTAAGGCTATGCTTCCTTGTTATTTAAGGCAAAGCCTGCCGGGTGCTACCTTATCTCTAATTACATGGTTCGGCCCATCCTTTATCCGAGTGGCCCAATACAGATGGTGAGGTACCCGGGGCCCATGGCCTCCACACAAGTGGCACAACATGATATCGCATTACACTAACGAGTGCAAGGTTTTTCGGCAACAAATTCAGTCGGCTGTCGAATAGGGAAGGATCAAATTTGAAGACAAAAAGCCAATGAAAATAGATGGACATTCGTTCCCTGTGAATATGGTTTATACAGGATCATCAAGGGATTAGGCCGATGGAGGAAGGCGTTGGGGTAAGAGGACAAGAATTACTTCATCGGACCTGATAGAAAAATATTCAAGCCATGAAGAACGGTAGATTGAGCCAGACAGTGAAAGATATAATCCGCATTAGGATTGCCCGTTTTTCAGGTTCTGTTGGGATCAGGGTATGAGATTGCCGACAATTCAAGATTGCCCCGAGTGCAGTAATATGAGATATTGGCATGATCAGTAGGAAAGGTTTTCACAGGATCGGCTGCCTAGGAAAAGAGCATCGGTACATAGCCGATTAGGGCCAATTCACGAAGAATTCTTTGAAGAAAATGATGAAGAGGAAGTACATGAAAAGCAGATCCAAAATCCTCAGTGGTGTCGTAGTGGAATATTTACAAAAAATCAAAAGAGAAGGGCACAGCGGTTACGGTACCGGGAGCAACAGGAAGAACAACGGCGGGACTACAAGGAAGCCGATCATCGTCACGAGAGGACAAAGCGGGTATGGCGCGTGAAGAAAAATGACGATAAGGTTGGTCCATCAGCTCCAGTAGACATGGTTTTCTTTCTGCCTAGGGAATACAAAGCGTTTTCATCCGATGAAGAGGGCGATGAGGAGATGTTTGCTCAGTTGACGCTGCGACCCGATCAGACTATATTTGATAAGCCTGAAGAATCTAGTCATCGGCATTTGAAGCCATTATATATTAAGGGCTTTGTGAATGGGAAGCCGATGACGAAGATGCTAGTCAGGCAGAGTGCTTAAACGTAAGGGGTCAACTACTCGAGGAAATTAATATCAAAAAGAGGAAGAACACGTATTTACATACATTGTAAAATACATTTTATTCGGGTGATTATTTTCATCATCAGATGCTACTCATCCGATATTTTTATATTGCAGGCCCAGCTCCGGATATACGTGACAGGAACTCAGGGCTTCGAGCCTATCTCCTACGCTCGGGGGCTGGACAAGTCTGCCGAAATACACTCGGGATGCTCCATGAGGGCTACTTACCGAGTACTTGCGCCAGTCGGGACGCCATCTTCCCCGACTACGCTCCATGGGAGCTAACAATCGGCCCCCGGCGCCAGTCGGGGCTGTGTACCACTCGGCTAAGTAGGGTACGCCCCATGAGGGTCGCCAGCCGAATCCTACGCTAATGCTAGGTTCGGGTACCTTATTTGGCCGCAACTCTGTCAGGTTGGGTACGCCCCATGAGGGTCGCCAGCCGAATCCTATGCTAATGCAAGATTCGGGTGCCTAGCTTGGCTATAACTCTGTTGGATAGGGTACGCCCCATGAGGGTCACCAGCCGAACCCTCTGCTAATGCAAGGTTCGGGTACCTTGTTCGGCTTTCCCAAGTCAGAGAAGACTTACATCGTCAAAGCGCATCCGGAGTTCTCATGCACTGCGTCACACCTGAGGAGGGCAAGCAGATCCTGCAACATACCTACTCGGGTACATGTGGCAACCAGTTTGCATCCAGAACGTAAGTCGGAAAGGCTTGCGAATAAGGATTTCTCTGGCTGATTGCGGTTACCAACACCAAAAAACTCATCCTGACATGCGATGGATGATACTTCCCTAGAGCTATGCTGGATAGGTCGGCTCAGGCCGGCTTATTTGGTAGCAGCCACCAAGATATGAGTTCCTACGGTAGCATGCTCCATGTGGGCCGCCCGCAGGCTGAGTTGAAATTATAGCGCTGGTGCTACCAACAGGAGCCGATGAGGTAAACAGATATGCTTCATGAGAGCCTTATTGCTAAACATATATGTTTGGGTATCTGTCTTATCCGCCAGGTCTCGAGGATACATCCTTACAAGGATCACAAGCTGGTCTTCATTGAAATTGGAGATACAGGTATCTCTCTCGAGTACACCTAACCACGTAATGGATTTATTTTTCATACAGTGGTACTCGGCCTATATGCGCGGCCACAGTTGCCATGAGCAACATTACTCCAAGCCGACATGACGCTGAAGAGTCTAACTTTCGAGTAGTGCACTACTCGGGAAAGACTATATAATTCTCATTCCCGCTGACATGATGCGGAAGAGTCTAACTTCCGAATGGGACGCCACTCGGAAAGACTATAAACACCTTTTCCGGCTGACATGATGCCGACGAGTCTAATTTCGAGTAGTATACTACTCGGGAAAGACTATAAACACCCCCTTTCCAGCTGACATGACGCTGAAGAGTCCCATATACGAGTAGCATCCTACTCGGCAAGACTATAAACGCACATTCCGACTGACATGAAGTCGAAGAGTCCTATATACGAGTAGTTCCCTACTCGGCAAGACTATAAATCATATTCCGGTTGACATGATACCGAAGAGTCTCATGTACCAGTAGTAATCTACTCGGGAAAGACTACAAGGTTAAAGATCTTTGACTTCATGTTTAATTTGTTTTCACAATTAAGCACAAAGTCGGGGGCTACACCTAATAGGTGCGCCTATTCGGCGCACCACTATTCCAACATCTACATCGAGACCTTCATAGCCTCGCTGCCAGCTGACATGAAGCAGGACTCGGGAGAAGCAGCACTCAGACAAAGAGTACTCGGGAGCAATGCACTCGGGAAGACTTCACCGTGGAGGATGAGCACTCGGCATCAGCTGTGACTCAACTATGAAGGTCTCGGGGGCTACTGTGGGTGCCATGGGCCCCGGGTACCTCATGACAAGCATATGGGCCACTCGGATAGAGGATGGGCCTAGCCTTGTAATTAGAGATATAGCTAGATTCGGCAGACTTCGCCTTGTATAGAAAGGAATATACAGTCCTAGTCGGGTACGTTATATCTCTAAGGGGAATTCTCCTATCGTAATCCGATGGGGACTCCTACCTTGTAACCTTGTCCCCCAGTATATAAGGGGAGCAGGGCGCCCCATGAGGGCAGAAGAGCTCATAGAAGCACACGGCCATACAGTTCATCAGAACTACCACCGTATATCCTCAAAGGAATACATACAAACTGGACGTAGGGTATTACCTCACATCGAGGGCCTGAACCAGTATAAAATTTCCTTGTGTTCCTTTGCAATCCACCAAGTTTCCATCCGCCGAGTAGCCCATATATTTATTGCCGGTGTAAAACATCGACACTCTGTCAAGGCCCTATTCGACATGGCAAACAAGTACGCCGACTCGGCCCACGCTGTTGCCGAGGCCCTCGATGACAACAAGTCACCCTGACAGAAGTAGCGGGACGACACCGACGACGCGGTCCCAACTAAAGCTGGGAATCGCAAACGCAAGTCAGACGGCTCCATTGTGGCAGTCGGTCACGACCGCCTTCGACCTTCAACAACTGAGGATTATCAGAACAACAAGTGACATGCTCGGGGGCTCACAAGCTCAAACACGAGGATGGCATCCCCACTCCCAAATACCGAACAGCTAAGTCGCTTTCTGATAAACATCTCCTCACTCGGCCTTGCTAGTGCCACAGCCGCTTACACCTAATAGGTGTATAAGCTGCGCATTTACTTTTTTCCGTTTTTGCTCTTAAATGATTACAAAAGTACTCGAGTAGCATAAATCTCGATCCGTGAAACTCTGCTCCATGTAAGACGAACTCAAGTCACCCAAAACGCGTGCCTGGGAAAGAGCCATGAGCCAACTCCCGACGCTAGGGGGCTATGACTAGTCGGGCAGAGTGCTTAAACGTAAGGGGTCAACTACTCGAGGAAATTAATATCAAAAGAGAAGAACACGTATTTACATACATTGTAAAAATACATTTATTCGGGTGATTATTTTCATCATCAGATGCTACTCATCCGATATTTTTATATTGCAGGCCCAGCTCCGGATATACGTGACAGGAACTCAGGGCTTCGAGCCTATCTCCTACGCTCGGGGCTGGACAAGTCTGCCGAAATACACTCGGGATGCTCCATGAGGGCTACTTACCGATACTTGCGCCAGTCGGGACGCCATCTTCCCCGACTACGCTCCATGGGAGCTAACAATCGGCCCCCGGCGCAGTCGGGGCTGTGTACCACTCGGCTAAGTAGGGTACGCCCCATGAGGGTCGCCAGCCGAATCCTACGCTAATGCTAGGTTCGGGTACCTTATTTGGCCGCAACTCTGTCAGGTTGGTACGCCCATGAGGGTCGCCAGCCGAATCCTATGCTAATGCAAGATTCGGGTGCCTAGCTTGGCTATAACTCTGTTGGATAGGGTACGCCCATGAGGGTCACCAGCCGAACCCTCTGCTAATGCAAGGTTCGGTACCTTGTTCGGCTTTTCCCAAGTCAGAGAAGACTTACATCGTCAAAGCGCATCCGGAGTTCTCATGCACTGCGTCACACCTGAGGAGGGCAAGCAGATCCTGCAACATACCTACTCGGGTACATGTGCAACCAGTTTGCATCCAGAACGTAAGTCGGAAAGGCTTGCGAATAAGATTTCTCTGGCTGATTGCGGTTACCAACACCAAAAAACTCATCCTGACATGCGATGGATGATACTTCCCTAGAGCTATGCTGGATAGGTCGGCTCAGGCCGGCTTATTTGGTAGCAGCCACCAAGATATGAGTTCCTACGGTAGCATGCTCCATGTGGGCCGCCCGCAGGCTGAGTTGAAATTATAGCGCTGGTGCTACCAACAGGAGCCGATGAGGTAAACAGATATGCTTCATGAGAGCCTTATTGCTAAACATATATGTTTGGGTATCTGTCTTATCCGCCAGGTCTCGAGGATACATCCTTACAAGGATCACAAGCTGGTCTTCATTGAAATTGGAGATACAGGTATCTCTCTCGAGTACACCTAACCACGTAATGGATTTATTTTTCATACAGTGGTACTCGGCCTATATGCGCGGCCACCAGTTGCCATGAGCAACATTACTCCAGCCGACATGACGCTGAAGAGTCTAACTTCGAGTAGTGCACTACTCGGGAAAGACTATATAATTTCATTCCCGCTGACATGATGCGAAGAGTCTAACTTCCGAATGGGACGCCACTCGGGAAAGACTATAAACACCTTTCGGCTGACATGATGCCGACGAGTCTAATTTTCGAGTAGTATACTACTCGGGAAAGACTATAAACACCCCCTTTCCAGCTGACATGACGCTGAAGAGTCCCATATACGAGTAGCATCTACTCGGCAAGACTATAAACGCACATTCCGACTGACATGAAGTCGAAGAGTCTATATACGAGTAGTTCCCTACTCGCAAGACTATAAATCATATTCCGGTTGACATGATACCGAAGAGTCTCATGTACCAGTAGTAATTTACTCGGGAAAGACTACAAGGTTAAAGATCTTTGACTTCATGTTTAATTGTTTTCACAATTAAGCACAAAGTCGGGGGCTACACCTAATAGGTGCGCCTATTCGGCGCACACTATTCCAACATCTACATCGAGACCTTCATAGCCTCGCTGCCAGCTGACATGAAGCAGGACTCGGGAGAAGCAGCACTCAGACAAAGAGTACTCGGGAGCAATGCACTCGGAAGACTTCACCGTGGAGATGAGCACTCGGCATCAGCTGTGACTCAACTATGAAGGTCTCGGGGCTACTGTGGGTGCCATGGGCCCCGGGTACTCATGACAAGCATATGGCCACTCGGATAGAGGATGGGCCTAGCCTTGTAATTAGAGATATAGCTAGATTCGGCAGACTTCGCCTTGTATAGAAAGGAATATACAGTCCTAGTCGGGTACGTTATATCTCTAAGGGGAGATCTCCTAGTCGTAATCCGATGGGGACTCCTACCTTGTAACCTTGTCCCCCAGTATATAAGGGGAGGCAGGGCGCCCCATGAGGGCAGAAGAGCTCATAGAAGCACACGGCCATACAGTTCATCAGAACTACCACCGTATATCCTCAAAGGAATACATACAAACTGGACGTAGGGTATTACCTCACATCGAGGGCCTGAACCAGTATAAAATTTCCTTGTGTTCCTTTGCAATCCACCGAGTTTCCATCCGCCGAGTAGCCCCATATATTTATTGCCGGTGTAAAACATCGACAGGGCATTGGAGAGGATCAAGGAAAATAAGGCTAAGGCGGCTAGGCATTATAACAAAAAGGTGATGAATAAGTCATTTGCTGAGGGAGATCTTGTATGGAAATTGATTTTGCCGATCGGGTCCAAAGATAGTAAATTCGGAAAGTGGTCACCTAATTGGGAGGGGCCCTATCAAATTAATCGTTGTGTGCCTGGCAATGCCTACATACTAGAAGATCTTGGGGGGACGAAGTTTGCTAAAGCGCTTAATGGGAAATATCTCAAGAAGTACTATCCGAGCATTTGGATCAACTCCTGAATTGGCTGGATGCGGCTGATTTCTAAAACAGTTCAAAAAGCCGATGTCTTTGCATCGCCTGAAGATAGCCGATATTAATTGATATCGCCTTTAGATTAAATAAATAAAATACTATCAAGCGAGGACGGAACAAGATGAATAAGTAACAGAGCCGACCAGATTATATTATAGCAAAAGATGATCGGCATGTTCTGGAGCAACATCAATGGCACCAATATTAAAGTTTTATAAGAATTTTTGAATTGTTTCAATAGCACGCAGGCAAATCTGGTCGATTTCATTTATGGCGCGGATATCGTATTCATCGGAGCTTGGAATAGTCTTCATGTTCTTGCGCCGAGGAATGACTTGACGCACTGCTGCTACAACTCTGGCCTCTTGATGTTGTATGGCTTGAGGTAGGCCGATGAGCTAGGATTCTGTTGTTGCGATATCCTTGCAGATTGTTTCGAGTTCTGCCAGTAGATTGGCTTCCCTTATCTTCAGCTGATCCAATTTGGGTTGGAGTTCTTCAGGAGCAGCTACCATATCATCAAGCTTCTTCTTTTCTGTTTGAGCTGATAGCCGATCGGTTTGGATGTCTTGGACCATCTTCTGTTGATTGGCACGATCGGCTACATGTTGCCTGAGCTTGACAAGTTGGAATTTGTGGGATTCTAGGTATGCTGCAGGGGTTAGTGCGTCGATGAGCTCTTCGGGCAGGTGTTGCTCAATCTCTACAAATCTTGCCCGGATGGGCCCACAATCCTCCACCAATGCGTCAATAGGGTTTTCCAGCAGACGACTGATGTTTAGCAGGTATTCGTGCACGTGGGCTGGAAAGGATGGCTTGGTTGTTGCACTGGTGGCTGTTTCTTCATCTGCCTCCAAGTACTTGCCGATGTGGAAGGAGAACAAATCGGCTAAGGACTGCAGGTTGACATCGATAAAGGAATCAGTAGTTAGTTAAAATAAAGTATGGTTGTGAAGAAATTACCTGAGGCAGGGAAGGGGCAGCTTGAGGAGTGACATCGGCATCAGATGGTTGAATAGTTTGTTCTTCAGAGTGGCCGATATTTGGCACCGAAGTAGGAGCAATCTCAGTACCGGCTTCATGGCTAGAAGACGGAATTAAAATGGATGCAGGAGTCCTCGGCTCGATGCTTGCAGGGATGTCGACAGTAGGATGAGGTTCGGGAGCCGATGACTCAAGCTGGCAATAAGATTGATAGTGTGAAGATGGGAAACAGATGATAATGTCAAGACTTGGTACATACCTGCGGGGATGAAGGAGCCGATGTTGTTTGAGTAGCAGGTGGCGCCATGATCACAGCATCGGCACTGATTTTCTGTCTCTTGTGAGGGCGAGATGCTAGCTTCTTACAGATTGGTCCTGTCAGCCGTGGCGCCCGGAGAAGAGCCGATGGAGGGGGAGCATCATGCCCTAGGTGTTGGTTGGCCGATGGTGGTTGGTATATAATCGGCCGGCCACTGGTGCTTGTTGTCGGTGGCTCCACATCAACAGCCTGCAAGATAGAAATGTAAGAGATGATCGGAAAGTGATTCAAAGATAGTGGAATGTTACCTCGTCATCAGATTCGACATAGTTGGAGTTGAGGCGAGAGCAGTAGTGAATGGCCGATGAGTTGAAAAGGTGTTTCCTCCATTCTGACTACCATCGGGAAAAGAGCTTGGTGTTGACAGTGCATACGTCCACATCGGCAGTGGTACCCAGAGATAGGGAATCTGTTAGTGTCCGCAGCCAATCGTACTCCAGAGCGCTATTTACATTTCCCCGGGCCTGGAGTTTGTCAATGAAGAACAAGCCGATGGGGAGTTGACCGAGGCCGAGCTGGCGGGAGCTGACTGTTGGGTGATAGAGTTCATACAATGGCTGTGATTGGCCTTGAGATAAGCCAGTCGGTAGGAGACGGGGAGTAATGGCCGATAGGAATATGGTCTTTGATTCATCATCGGCTAGAACATCAAGTGGATTGAAGTTGGACGGCATCTCAAATCATGATGCGTCGTCATATGCGAACCACAGTGTGGCATCCTTGGTAAAGCCATAATAAAGGCCTTTGAACCATTGGCCGAGTCCGACCAGAGTCATTTTACCACCAGGAAGAGCCGATGCAGCTTCGCCCATTGAGATGCATCAGCGATAGGTGGGTGCTTGTTCCTCTGTGTGATCAGCTGGAAAAGATTGATTGAGGAAGGAGGTATCGGGAATTGCCTTGGATGTGTACACGTTGAGCCATAGCTGCACAAACCACCAAGGGCCTCCGATATGGCCAACTGGCTGGCCGGTCGATAGCTTGACCGCCACTTGGTGCAGCAGTTGGTAAGTGGCGCCAAGAAGATATTGCCCCAGGGGAACTTGTTTCCGATCATCCAAGCGTTCTGCCAGACATTGCATATTGGTTGTTGGACCAAGGGTTGCGTCGCCAAAGACGAACCGTTCTAACCACAGATTCAAGAAAGCGACGTGTTCCCGATAATTGACTAGTCAGTCCCTTTGTTATGGATTGATATGTACTTGGACCAACCGCCGATGTTCTTTGCTTGAAGCCGATCAGTTGGCTTGAATTGGAGATTGAAGGGATTGATGTAACTCGTTGTGTTGAGGCAGGTAAGCATGGTTACATCTATCAAAGTTGGGGTCATCGGCCCATGTCCAAATAGGTAGAGGGCGTCTGACCAGAAGTATGAGGCCGATGCAAGCAGAGGTTCATTCCTCTCTATCTCAGCCAGCGAGAGATTGATGCAGTGGCCGATGTCTGCTTCGTCCCAAAGAGTTCTCTTGGCAGCTGATACTCTGTTATACCAGTTCCTCCACCCGGGAAGTTTGCTCGGCCATGATCTGAAACTGTTGTTCCAATCGCTGACTAACATGGCGGAGTTTGATGGGGGATGGGGTTCCCAATCTTCCGTCAGGTAGAGGTAACTATCGTTTTTGGTGGAACGCGACACACCGATCCGGCTTCAGATTAGAAGATCCGATTCCTGCAACTTTAGCACCACGACTCCTCTGGTTATCAACCGTGTCACAAATCCGGTTGACCTCACCAAGAAGGCTAATCCCTGCCTGCAAAACGAAGAACACAAGCAAGAACCCGAAAGTACGCAACTCAATTAAAGTGACAATTGCAGATGAATGATTAAGCACTCGAAGTTGGGGTTTCACAACCGATGATGGCAACTGTTCGAAGACAGATTGATCTAAAGCAAAACCCAAACCCTAACATGGGCAGCGGCTATTGAATATATAGTCTAAGGGTCGTCACACCCCCTGGACGCGCCCTCTAATGGGCTCTAAGACGATACATGGCCCAACGGACCAAAAGACGGTGACGCAGCACCCTGGCAGATTCTGGATGCTAACTTGTTTCGATGATTCCCGTTGACTCCGGTGGAATTTGGATGTCAAACCAAAGCCATTGGTTAGCTTATGAAATTATCTTTCCATGCATATGTGGATCATCGAAAACAGAGTCTGTTGCATCCTGGGCATCCGTTTTACTGCAGGCTGGTCCTGAAGGCTGAGGCAGACTCGAACTCGAGTTGGACTGGGCCTCCGGCTTGTCTTGGGTGTCCTTGCTGTTGTTCTCCGCCTCCACACCTCTCTCCAAATACTTCATGATCCTCTCCAATTTTCCTAAGCAAGATAACATCATTAGGTAGCAATCTATTCTCAAAACTATGAAAAGGATCGCTTAAGAACGAGCTCACCTCTAGATTTAATTGTCGCATTCGAGCTCGGGTCATTGGACCTTGCATAATGGTTGGAGGATCAGCGGGTGCATCCGAAGGAGTGATGTCCTCATCAGAGTTCTTGAAGGGGATGCGTTGAGTTTCGGCGTTGATGAAATCTGTAGGATCTTCACTGCCCATGGGACCATGGTAGAAGAAGTTCGGGTAATCAGCGGCCGAAATCAAAATCTGGTCTCTAAGGTGCTACAATATACAAGAACACGAGAAACGGAAAGAGATTACGGCAGAATCAAAATCTGGTCTCTAAGTGCTATAGTAAACAAGAACAAGAGGAACAGGAGCAGATTCAATCTAGGTTGCGAGATAGAGAAGACGATTAGACAAGGAGATTACCTCTGGGACAGTGTTCGCGGAAGCCATTGCAGAAGAAGAAGATCAGCGAAGATCGGAGGTTGAAGAAGAAGACCGCAGCGGTTCGCCTGGATCGCCGGAGTTCGTCGAGGTCTTGGAGGAAGTGGAAAGGACTCTAGTGATGTGAAAGCATAAAGAAAGGGGGCTAGGAAGGCGAAGCGGCTTATAGAGGTATGATGACCGAGCGGAAATCGAGGCCGTTGGCACTGTTTCAAACATTTAAGGAAAGTGGGCTACCGTGGGCCGCCTCGGTGTGGAAGGAATCTGAAGCCCAAACAGAGGAATTTCGAAGTTCGATAACAAACTCCGAAATTGGGGGGCATGTGTTAACGCCAAAATTTGGTGCGGTTCTTTATTGGATTCGGTTAAGGGAAAATCACGGTTAACTGGCGGGAGTTAAATCCAGAAGAAGCCGAATTCGAGAGGGAATCGTGAAGACCATGGAGAGGCAGTTAGTATGTTATCTATAAAATTAGGTAGGGATAATAATTTTAGGTAACCTTATCTCGTGCCCGGTCAGGACTTGTTATTTTCCTTTTTTGTAATTAGGAAACTCCTGTTTCGTATCCGATCAGGATTGTATTAACTCGGGGTATAAATACGTATGCCCGGGGATCATGTAATCATCAAACAGATCAATACAAACTTCGGTGCATCGCCACCCTATTCAACAGGTTCTTGCTTCTCGAGCCGGGCTGCATCGGTTAAGTTTGACCTCCTGCGAGAGGGTAAGTCTCGTTACCCCGACTACCGTATCAGCTAGGACTTCCTCGGTTAGGTCCGATATTCTAGTCGGCCTATGGTAGTCAGCTTACCACGATATATCTATTCTGTCTACGGCTGCATCAGTTAGGTTTGATCTCATAGGCCGAGTAGATATATCACATCACGCGTGCATAGATTTATCGGCTTACCGAGTGTAACTTATCATCAGTTTGTGCTGCATCGGTTAGGTCTGACCTACTAAACTACGTGATAAATTATTCATGCTTGGCTGATCGGTTTTATGCAAGCGTTTTATCGGGATGTATGGCCGATAAGTTATCATATTTTACATCACGATTGCATTAGATCTATCAGCTCATCGAGGTTCTGTAATCATCATCAGTCTGTGCTGCAACGGTTAGGTCCGATCTATTAGACTGGTGATAATAATTCTATCCTTACTGAGCCGATGGATGTTTATGCGATGTTCTATCGGAGTGCCTAGCCGATAGGTTATCTTTTGTTAATTAAGGTCAATTACATTGTTTAACACTTTTTTGGCACGCTACACCGTTATCGGCTTTCCGGCCGATACACTTCCTGTTAGTAATCGGCTAGTTTAGTTATTTATATTGGCTCCTTAGCCACATGGTATATTTATCTTATCCGTTTATGCCATCATCGGCTCCTAGTCGATGTATAAGTGCTTTGTCTATATCGGCCATCGGCCGATGGGGTGAGTCCAATTCAGCTTCCGCCGATTGGCTCAATGATCTAATTTTTCTATCTCCTTGTCAATTGCAGGGTCAAATTGACTGGCACACCTACGAACCTCAAGATTTAGGACCTGCACTGGAGTTAAGCAAATCTCCCAGGCCTTCGTGTGTCTCTAGGCGCCAAACCAGGTCATCGGCTCGTTCCCGACGCTGTCGGTGATTTTCGGCATCAACAGCTACAGCCATCGCCGTCTACCGCGCTCGTGCTTGCTAGCTTCGCCGCACCCCGCTACGTCCTGTTCCGTTGCCAGTCGCCTTGGATTCCAGCCGAAACTCCATCCTCTCCATCGCCCCTCTCGGTAAGCCTCTCCGCCGGCAGTCGGCCACGGATTTCTGTCGACCCACTCGGTCTTCTTCCCTCCTAACACGTTCTACACCTCCACCAAGTCCTCCTAAACCTCGTCCGCACCTCCATCGTCGCTTTGAGTCGCCAGAACGCTGTCGCTGTCGACATCTCAAACCTCGTTGCCACCAATCCTCTCTGCTTGCCGCCGTTCGCCGCTATCTGTCGATCGCCGCACCTCGGTGAGCACTCGGCCGCATTCCTCACCTCCTCCACCGCTCGCCGCTGCCCTCCGCCGTGCCGGATGGTCGCCAGCGGTGACCATCGGGCCATGCTCACCATTGCCGGCTGTGCGCGCCGGCGGGGCTCGTTCCTGACTTGGTCTGAGCCGTCCGATCTGTCTTAGTAGATCGGGACCACTCGTGTGCCAGTGTCCATGGTCGCACGCACGTGGACTGCCTCCACCATGCGCCACTAACTCGTGGGTCCCGTTTGTCGGCACCGGTTCCTCGTGGTCCGCTGACGCATTAAATCCTTGTTAATGCGCAATAAATCGTTTAGAAATTGTTTCTGCATAGAAAATTTTCTGTTAAACTTCTAAAATTCATAACTAATTCATTCGAGCTCTGATTAATTCCATTCAAATTTCATTAAATTCAGAAAAATGCCAAGAATCCATTAAAAATACTTTCAGTACTGGTTTCCATGTCCATATGTAGTATTTTAATTGTTTGTGCATTGTTTGCTATAGAAACCGACGCCGTCGATCCTTCGATTTACTACGAAGTCGTTGCCGAATTCGCCGAGCTAGAGCAAGGCAAGTCGCATCGTTTCCTTGATCAGTTTGTACCCATTTATTTCAAACTATTTGTTTTAAATTAATAAACATGCATTATTTCATCATTTCATGTGGGAACGGTGACCTATATGTATGCAATTTTAATTGCTCTGACTTTATTCCACCTGTACACCTTTGTAGCTGGGTAATAATATGACTAGAGGCTATTGTTAGGATACCTTTAGTTCACATGGGGATTTAAATACTTTATTCTACATTTATGGTTCAACTCAATATCGGAAAATGGAACTTTGGATATGTTGATGTTAAATTACTAAAATTTGACCTAAATGTGGGCTATGTGTGCACGGTTTTGTTGGTTGCACCCATGGCAATTAAGGACCGGTTCGCCGGAACCCCTTGGGCAAGTACTTGTACTTTCCACAAGCCGGCGTGGGCAATGGCTGGGCTTGTAGCGTTTCTTCTCCCTTAACGGTGAGAATGGGCGTGATGGAGTTAGGTCAGCTTGGGGTTGGGTTGATCGGCTTCTAGATCCATTGTGGCGTAAGGGGGGTAGCCTGGCCAATGTGGGGTGTCCTGACGGTAGGTGCACCTCAGCGTGGTGTGGATGGTTGGGGAGAGGTTGCGTGAATAGTCTGTCACAGCCTCTCACAGGGTGTCACGGTGATATGCCGGCACACAGGAACGTATGTGGGGCTGTGTCTTGTGGGTACAGTTGTATACCTCTGATTAGAGTAAATCTATTCGAATAGCCGCTCCCGTGGATATGGGCGATTGGTCAAGACTCACCGTGATTAGTCTCACTCTTACTTACTTAACTTGACTTAATGGAACTGGTATAGTTCATGTGAATGGTTGGGCCTGGTTAACGTGGTGTAATGTTAATCAGTGGAGGATTAATATCGTTCAAATAATCAACCTTTTACTGTTTGCGAACTACTATTTGCAACTATTTTTACGCAAATAAACCTCTAGCCTATCTTTGTCTCCTGTGCGTTGTGCATATTTGTGGGTGTGATTTGTTGAGTACTGTGGGTGGTACTTAGTCTTGCTCCTTTTCCCCCTCTCATTGGTGGAGTACATGTCTAACGAGTATCAGCAAGAGGACTAGGTTGGCTCCGCCGTCAAGATGCCTGTGGAATGGAAGCCATCGCTTGGCTTGTTGTATATAGACTTTATTTGTTTTTACCGCTGCATTTATGTAAGACCATTTTATTCTGTTTATAAGACGCACTCTGTATGGCAACTTGGTATTGTGTACCCTGGCTTTCCTAGACTAGGATTTAATACACAAAAATGTTTAGAATTCTGGTTATGAATTTCTAGGCGCTACACTCATCCTCCTCTTCCTCCCATTTGTCTCCTCTCAAGTCGTGGGCTCCCTCGCCGTCTCCCCACGCTCGTCTTCTCTCTCCGCCGTGCTCGAGCTCTCCGGCCGTCCGTTTCTCTTCGCTGGAGCGCCATCGGACCACACTGCCACCGCCTTCGGCTCTGCAATGACCAGCCCGTCTTCGGCCTCACCTCAACACAGCCTGCCGACTGTCGGAGCTCCCTCGTCGCCACCTTCCCGAACTGTGCCGCCTCTTCGACCTTGCCACCGGCCTCCTCCAGCTGCCTCCACCGTCTCTGCACCCATGGTGAGGATCTCCAGCTCAAGCTCTACCTCTGTGTGCCCTTTCCATGCTCCATCGTACCTCCTCGCCGCCAGCGACCTTCGGTCACCGCACCACCGGTGTTGGGCTAACGTGTTGTCGATGCTTTGTATCGGCAATAATTATATGGTGCTATTCGCAACACCTAAACTTGATGGATTGCAAAGGAACATGAAATGAGTTTATCCTAGTTCAGGCCCTCAAAGAGAGGTAATACCCTACTTCTAGCTGTTGTGTATTGCCTTTGAGGTTTCTCTGGTGAGATTATGATTATGTCTATCTCTCTTTTCCTGCCCCGGGGGCTCCTTGCCTCCCCTTATATACTGAGGAGGTAAAGTTACATGGCAGGAATCCTAGTCAGACTTGAACAAGGGATTTCCTTATAGGAACACAATGTAACCGACTAGGACTATATCCCTTTCCATGTCATGCAAGGTAACATACCGAGTTCTATTGTATCCCTAATTACATGATCTGGCCCATCCTTTATCCGAGTGGCCACAATGCTTTCCATGAGGTACCCGAGGCCCATGGCCTTCACAGTAGCCCCTGAGACCTTATAGCTGATGCCGAGTGCTCATTCTCCTTGGTGAAGATTTTCTAAGTACTTTGCTCCCAAGTACCCATTGTCTAAGTACCTCTTCTCCAACTCCCGCTTCATATCAGCTGGCAACGAGGCTACGAAGGGCTTCATAGAAAAAGTTGAATAGTCTACGCCGAGTAGGCGCACCTAGTAGGTGCGCCCTCGACTTTGTGCTTAATTGTGAAACAATTAAACATAAAGTCAAAGATCTTTAACCTTTAAGTCTTTCCCGAGTGATATATTTCTCAGAAATTGGACTCTTTAGTATCATATCAGCTGGAAATATTTTTGCTCAAGGCAATTAGGCCAAGCAAGTAAGCCGAGTACCACTTCATGGATTTTGACCCACTATGTGGTTAGGTGTACTTGAAAGATACCTGCATCTCCAATTTTAATGAAGACCAGCCATTGATCCTTGCAAGGATATATCCTCAATACCTATTAAATAACTCAGATATCTGAACATTTGTGTCTAGCAATTAGGCTTAACATGAAGCATATCTGATTATTTCAATCGGTTTCTGTAAAATAGCACCTGCACTGTGATTTCAACACAGACAGCCGCTAGCCCAATAGGACATTCTATTTAGGAACTCATATCTTACGGCCCATTACTGTGCAAGCCGGTCTAGAACAACCACCCAGCGTAGGCCTATAAATCATGGGGAGAGAGAAAAGATTCCCCTTTCTCCCCTAAATCATCAAACCGCTTCGGCTTCCTGAAACGCACCCAAACTTCATGCTCTCCGCTCCACCTAGGGTTTCCACTCACTCAAGCTCCCTTCTAGAAATTCGCAAGGCACTTCGTCCCCACTTCGATTCCCACCTTCTAGAAGCTTTTCCACTTCATTCCATACCCCGAAGATGCTGAGGGGTCCATTCGATGTCCCCAACTTCCCATCTGGGTCATGGCCGATGTCAACCACTTGTTCCTCGAAGCTTTCTCACTTGGAGAGAAAGAAGTGCCTCCAGCCCAAGGAGCTCACCAACTGGCGTCTAGCCATTGGTGAGACAATCCCTTCCCTAGACTTCCACGAACTCGTTGTTTTTGCTTCTTTTTTCAATAGGGGCTTTGCTCTTCCATCCTCTGATTTCCTCCGTGGCCTCCTCGATTACTACAAAATCGAGCTCATCCACCTCAACCCCAACTCCATCCTCTAGATCTCGATTTTTGTCACCCTCTGTGAGGCCTTTCATGGGGTCGATCCCCATTTCAATCTCTTCCGATTTCTCTTCCATGTCAAGCTACAACCCTCAAAATCCAAACCCCAAGTAATTGGGGGAGTAGGCCTTCAACTCCGCAATGAGATGAAGAAGGCCTATTTTCATGTCCCCCTGAAAACCTCGTTGAAGGGGTGGCACCAGAAGCAGTTCTACTGTTCAAACCTCGAGCCCTCCTTGCCCCCTTCACGAGAAATCCTCCCACGGTCCTAGAAAGCTAGACGGCTCTTCCTTCACAAGCCAACATGGTTCAGGTGTAGCTGCTGCTGTAGGTGATTGAAGCCCTAAAGGACAAGGAGCTGACAGGGCCATGGGTGGCTCGGACTTTCCAAAACCAATGCATTGAACCCCTGAAGGCCAGGATTCACCTTGGCTACTACTACCAAGGGAAAAAAGCCCACTCGGGAGTGCTCCGACTTCGTCAACAAGGACATCGTCACTAACACCTTGCTTGGCTACTTCGTTAGCGAAGTAATCGAGACATTGGATGCTGAGAGGGCTCCCAAGCCCTACTACCAGAGTAGGCCCTGGCCAATGGTAATATCCTATCTCTTGATGATCTTGATGTTTGTCTATGATGATGATTGTGAGCTCAATCCAATCGAGTCTACCTTTATGCATAATGCTTGCTAAAATTTGCTGAATTCTCATCGAACCCTCCCAGCCAGCAGGCTAGGGAGTCCCAAAAAGGCTGGCCAGCCCCTCAGTGGTCCAGCCCAGCACTCTTGAGGCTGGGAAGCAACCCATAGCAGACTAAGCCAAGAAAAAGAGCATGCCGAGTATGGCATTAGGTGGTCCCAAGACCAAGGACCTCAACCGCATAGCCCTAGGACCAACCAGCCCTAGGACCGCACCGCCGACTACTCCCCCAGCCCAGCCAGCCACACCTAGTGTGGCACCGATTGGCTCAGGCTTCACACCTCCTACTGCCGTGCCGCTAAGTAGGCCTTCGGGTCCTTTGCCGACTACCTCTACCCCTGGCACACAGGGGTGGAGATTTAAGACTTCCAAGAGGTATGAAATCTTCAAAAAATCCTGAGATATGTTGCAATATCTTGATTGTAGTGTGATCATGTAGGAAGCCAAGTGATGCTGATCCCAAGGGAACAATGCCACCGACACCCAGTGCCATCCCCATCCCGACTGAGGCCGAGCCCATTGAGCCTCAGCCCGAGCCAAGTGCCACTCCAGCCCCTGAGGTCAAGATGGAGCACTCGACTGGGCCACAAACTTCACCTAGTCAGAACACCGCAAGCACGACCAAAGTCCCGGTTGCCAAGTCAACTGGAGAGCCAGTGCCCCCTGAAGACCCAAGCCTGAAGAAGGAGCTAAAAGAGCTCGAAAAGGCAAAATTTAAGCTTGACACCGAGTATGCGAGTAAGTTGCATATCTGCTCATGTACTCTACCCGACTAGATATTCAAACTTGCTTATGTCTCTATTCTGTATGAGCAGCCTTTAAGACCAATGCGCAGACTCAATTTAGCACCTTTGCCAAGGAGATCAAAGTGATAAAGGATTCGCGGAATGCCATAGTGGATTCGGCGAAGACTTTTTTAGACATTATGCAACTGGGCCAAGCCGAATCCAGCTTGACCTCTCCTTCCCAGGTGGCTCAACATCTTCAAGAGGCTCCGGCTATTTTGAAGGAATTAGCTACTGAGCACGCTACCGTGGGCATCTCCTAAGCCTTGGCCATGACAAAGTCTCTGTACTCCTGAGTAGATATTGAGGCAATTGGCGAGGGATTTGCTGATGGCACTACCCCAGAGGAAGGTTTAGAGCTGATAAACTAGGCTAGGCCGACTACCTGGGCAATCGCTGAAGATCTGCCATTGTAAGAAAAAATATCTTAAGTAGTCGGCACATGGGAAGGACAGAAACAGTCTGTATGTGCTATAAATGCTTTTGATGTTTGTTAAAATCTTCCTAAGTGCATGTTCTGTCGTAGCCATCATTCGTCTTACCTGACTGGCCAATCTATGTCGAGCGTTAAGGACCAACTTTAAAAAGCGTTTATCACATAAAACAATACTCGACAAGACTTAGCATAATCGTTATAAAACTTCATGACTTGGATAAAACAAACTCAAGCTTTTAGTCATAACAAAGGACATGTTATGATCATGTAGCCCCTAGCTCACTACTTAGTTGATACAATCAGCGTAATGAGTACAATGCTCAGGTATAGAAATGACGTAGTTGTTCTATGTTCCATGAGTTGTTGATTAGGACGCCGTCTTCTGTCTTCAGTCGGTAGGCTCCCGGACGTGTCACCTCAGCGATAATGAATGGCCCCTCCCATAAGGGAGATAATTTATGCCTATCATTGGTGGTCTGAATTTTTCTCAAAACGAGATTTCCCTACGAAAAGGTGCGGCCACAGACATTACAATGGTGATAACGACATAGGCCTTGAAGGTACTTCACAGACTAGATAGTTGCAATGTCCCTTGCTTCTTCAAACTAATCGAGCTTGACCAGTCGGTCTTCATTTGACTTGTCTTCTGAGTGGGCCTGAACTCGCGGAGATCCAAACTCCAACTCGAGTGGTAAAACGGCCCTAGCACCATAGACTAGGAAGAAAGAGATTGCCCTGTTGCCCGACTGACCATGGTTCGTAGAGATCACAGAATAGATGTCTAGGTGCCATGGGCCCCGGGTACCTCATGACAAGCATATGGGCCACTCGGATAGAGGATGGGCCTGGCCTTGTAATTAGAGATATAGTAATCCCTAGTAGACTTTGCCTTGTACAATAAGGAAAACACAGTCCTAGTTGGGTGCGTTATATCTCTAAGAGGAGATCCCTTGGCCATAATCCAGTTGGGACTCCTACCTTGTAACCCTATCCCCCAATATATAAGGGGAGGCAGGGCGCCCCCTGAGGGCAGGTTGAGTTGGATTGGTTCACCAGAATCACCACCATACATCCTCAAAGGAATAACACCATAACTGGACGTAGGGTATTACCTCACATTGAGGGCCTGAACCAGGATAAAATCTCCTTGTGTTCCTTTGCAATCCACCAAGTTTCCCCTTGCCGAGTAGCCCTATAATCATATTGCCGGTGTAAAACATCGACAGTTGGCGCGCCAGGTAGGGGCTTCAGCGAGATCAACATCAACAAGCTCGATGGATCCAACAACCGGAGTCGATGGCAGCAAGTTCTCCCCCGGGGACACAATCACGTTCGGCAGCCTCGACTTCATCCCTGACAAATTCGGCAACCTCACCTTGGCCGACTAGACTCGATCCGATCTGCCAGGGAACCAGCCGACTCCGCACCAGTCGGCCCACACGACGCCGCAGCAACCGTCGCCAACATGCTACAACAATCTTCATCTAGTCCGGGTCTTGGGACAACACTCCCATTCGGTGTTCGACTCGGACTCGGCCTTGAGCCGGCCGAGGTCGGGCTAGGAAGGGGGGAGGTCGTCAATCTCCCGTGCAGAGTCGGCAATGCCGCGGATATCTTCAACCAACATCCAATGTGGCAAACCTGATCCCCTGGAGTTCGACTCGGATACGGCCTAGAGCCGCTCGAGATCAGATCTAGGGAGGTTGGATTTATCATTACCCCCATCAACTATTCCGACTACGACTCTCAGTCAGATTCCGACTCTAAGTCGGATAGCAGTTCGGCAAGCTTCTCCCCGCCATGAGAAATCTTCATGGCATCCAAAGGCTCTACTCCTACTCAGGAATCACGCCAACTACGCGAGCAGGAAGAGGAGGAGGCCTGCCGACTGCGAAAACAACAAGAGGAAGAAGCAAGACGCCTGCACGCCCACAACGACAACCTATGTAGGGCTGGGCGGACTGCTCAGCAACAAATCCTCCAAACTCGAGTCGGCGACCACGACGTCTTCGCCACTCCTCAATAGAACTTTGTGGCCGCTACAACTCTACTGCATACACTCCAGTTCAGGCCTGATCACCAGGCCACCCCGACTATCACAAGAATAAAAGCCATGATTACCACTGCTGCATGTCAGCAACAACAACAGTCAGGTGAAACCCTCATACTGACCAACCCGTCAGCATCTCCAACGGTAGTCTCATCCGCCTCAACGCGACACCGAGCAGTCGGCTCTAGTCAATTGCACACGGAGTCACGTCAGACGTCACTCGGCAACCCCAACGGCCACTGGCGGCGTTGACATCAAGATAACCATCGGGGCAATCATGATCTCTGAGGCCAACTACAGCGTGACCTTCGGCAGGACATCAACGCTCGGTGCCACGAATGAGAGGAAGATGAACAATGCCAACTTGAAGACGAGAGCGAGCGCTTCGGCCTCTACCATGAGCAATTTCACCGTCGTAGGCAGAGTCGGAGTCCTTATGAAGATGAAGGAGTACCAGCCTTCACCCACGAGCTTCAACAGGTCGACTGGCCAACAGGCTTCAAACCCACTGGGGTCAAAAAATACGACGGGAAGACCAACCCCAAGTCCTAGCTTACAGTCTACACTCTGGCAATCCGAGCAACTAGAGGAGATCACACGGTCATGGCTAACTACCTCCCAGTCGCTCTAGCCAACTCAGCGAGGACATGGCTAACAGGACTTCCCAAGCAATCAATCGGCTCCTGGGGAGAACTCCGGGAACGCTTCATCGCCAACTTCCAGGGAACATACGAGAGGCCATCTTCCGAGTACGACTTATATCAGTTGCATCAAAAGAAGAACGAGTCTCTTCGTGACTTCATCAAGAGGTTCTCTGAGAAGAAGAATTCAATCCCAATGATCAAGGATGAGGTCGTCATTGCCGCCTTTTGAAAAGAAGTCAAAGACACCTCGTTCATCGCCAAATTCACTCGGAAGCCTCCCAACTCTGTCAAGGCTTTATTCGACATGGCAAACAAGTACGCCGACTCGGCCGACGCTGTTGCTGAGGCCCTCGATGACAAGAAGGCACCCTGACAGAAGAAGCGGGAGGGCACCGACGACACGGTCCTGACTAAAGCTGGGGGTCGCAAACGCAAGTCAGACTGCTTTATTGTGGCAGTCGGTCACAACCATCTTCAACCTTCAACAACTGAAGATTATCAGAACAACAAGTGACATGATTGGGGCTCAAAAGCCCAAACGCAAGGATGGCATCCCCACTCCAAAATACCAAACAACTAAGTCACTTCCTGATAAATATTTCTTCACTTGGCCTCGCCAATGCCGCAGCCGCTTACACCTAATAGGTGTACAAGCTGCACTTTTTTCTTTTTTTTCCCTTAAATGATTGCAAAAGTATTCGAGTAGCATAAATCCTGATCCGTGAAACTTTGCTCCATGAAAGACAAACTCAAGTCACCCAAAAGGCGTGTCTGGGAAAGAGCCATGAGCCAACTCCCGACGCTAGGGGGCTATGATTAGTCGGGCAGAGTGCTTAAACGTAAGGGGTCAACTACTCGGAGAAATTGATATCAATAAGAGGAAGAACTCGTATTTACATATATTGTAAAATACATTTTATTCGGGTGATTGTTTTCATCATCAGATGCTACTCATCCGATATGTTTATAACGCAGGGCCGGCTCCAAATACACGTGACAGGAACTTAGGGCTACGAGCCTATCTCCTACACTCAGGGGCTAGACAAGTCTGCCAAGAATCACTCGGAATGCTCCATGAGGGCTACTGACCGAGGACTCGCGCCAGTCGGGACGTCATCTTCCCTGGCTACGCTCCATGTGAGCTGACAACCAACATCCGGCACTAGTTGGGGGTCGCATACCACTCGGCTGGGTGAGGTACGCCCCATGAGGGTCGCTAGCCGAATCCTACGGTAACGCTAGGTTCGGGTACCTTATTCGGTCGCAACTCGGCTAAGTAGGGTATGCCCCATGAGGGTCACCAGCCGAATCCTATGCTAATGCTAGGTTTGGGTACCTTATTTGGTCACAACTCTGTTAGATCGGGTACGCCCCATGAGGGTCGCTAGCCAAATCCTATGCTAATATAAGGTTCGGGTACCTTATTTGGCTATGGCTCTGTTGGATATGGTACGCCCCATGAGGGTCGCCAGCCGAACCCTATGTTAACGCAAGGTTCGGGTACCTTATTTGGCTTTACCCAAGTCAGAGAAGACTTACATCGTCAAAGCGCATCCGGAATTCTCATGCACTGTGTCACACCTGGGGAGGGCAAGCAGATTCTGCGATATACCTACTCAGGCATTTGTGGCAACCAGGCTGCATCCAGAACATAAGTCGGAAAGGCTTGCAGACAAGAATTCCTTTGGCTGATTGCGATTACCGACGTAGGAGTACTCATCCTGAATATGATGGATGCTACTTCTATAGAGCTATGCTGGGTAGGTCGGTTCAGGCCAGCTTATTTGGTAGCATACTCCATGATATGAGTTTCTACAGTAGCACGCTTATTATGGGCCGCTCGCGGGCTGTATTAAAATCACAGTGCTGGTGCTACCAAAAGGAACCGATGAGGTAAAAAGATATGCTTCATGAAGGCCTAATTGCTAAACATATATGTTTGGGTATCTATCTTATCCACCAGGTATCGAGGATATATCCTTATAAGGATCACAAGCTGGTCTTCATTAAAATTGGGAATGTAGGTATCTTTCTCGAGTACAACTGACCATGCAATGGATTTTATTTCATAAAGTGGTACTCGGCCTACATGCTTGGCCACCAGTTGCCATGAGCAACATTATTCTAGCCGATATGGCGCTGAAAAGTCTAACTTTCGAGTAGTGCACTACTCGGAAGAGACTATAAATATTTTTTCCAACTGACATGATGCTGAGGAGTCTAACTTTCGACTGGGACGCCACTCGGAAAAGACTATAAACCCCTTTTCCAGCTGACATGAAGCTGAAGAGTCCCATATACGAGTGGCATGCTACTCGGCAAGACTATAAATCACATTCCGGTTGACATGATACCGAAGAGTCTCATATACTAGTAGTATACTACTCAAGAAAGACTACAAGGTTAAAGATCTTTGACTTTATGTTTAATTGTTTTCACAATTAAGCACAAAGTCGGGGGCTACACCTAATAGGTGCACCTATTCGGTGCACACTATTTATACATCTACATGAAGCCCTTCATAGCCTCACTGCCAGCTGACATGAAGCAGGACTCGGGAGAAGAAGCACTCGGACAAACAATACTCGGGAGCAATGCACTCGGGAAGACTTCACCATGGAGGATGAGCACTCGGCATCAGCTGTGACTCAACTATGAAGGTCTTAGGGGCTACTGTGGGTGCCATGGGCCCCGGGTTCCTCATGACAAGCATATGGGCCACTCGGATAGAGGATGGGCCTGGCCTTGTAATTGGAGATATAGTAATCCCTAGCAGACTTTGCCTTGTACGATAAGGAAAACATAGTCCTAGTTGGGTGCGTTATATCTCTAAGAGGAGATCCCTTGGCCATAATCCGGTTGGGACTCCTACCTTGTAACCCTATCCCCCAGTATATAAGGGGAGGCTGGGCGCCCCCTGAGGGCAGGTTGAGTTGGATTGGTTCACCAGAATCACCACCATACATCCTCAAAGGAATAACACCATAACTAGACGTAGGGTATTACCTCACATCGAGGGCCTGAACCAGTATAAAATCTCCTTGTGTTCCTTTGCAATCCACCGAGTTTCCCCATGCCGAGTAGCCCTATAATCATATTGCCAGTGTAAAACATCGACAAGATGGGAGCTCTTGCACCCACCGCTCTACATATGGTCATAGTCGGTCAAATACCCTAGCCTTGATACCTTGTAAGACCATGCCATTTGCGTGTGCAACCTTCCCATTGCTTCGTGGGTGTGCCACAGAAGCATAATAGATCTTGATGCCGAAGTCATCATAGAAATCTCGAAAGATGCCGCCGGTGAACTGAATGCCATTGTCCGTTATGATGCGATTGGGAACACCAAACCGGTATATAATACCTATGTGAAGTCTTTTGCCCTTGCTGTAGTGATGGTAGCAATGGGTTTTGCCTCAATCCACTTTGTGAATTTATCCACCGCGACAAATAAGTGTGTGAACGCTCCTGGCGCTTTCTTGAATGGCACGACCCATTCAAGGCCCCAACCTGCAAAGGTCCATGATGTGTTTGACTAGCGAAGAATTGGCATCCCTCGCATGTTCTAACTATATCTTTAGCATAGGTAACTGCAGTTGGCCAAGAGAAACCTTGCCTGTAAACCTTTCCGACTAACGTCCGTGATGCGGCATGATTGCCACAAATGCCTGAGTGGATTATTTGAAGAATCTGCTTGCCCTCCTCAGGTGTGACGCAGCTCATGAGGACTCCGGATGCACTTCATGGTAAAGATCTTCTCCGACTACAAGAAAATATTTGCTTCGACGCTTGATCCGCTTGGCTTCACTGTGATCTTGAGGGAGCTTGTCTTCTAATAAGAATCGGATGATTGGAGTCCACCAGTCTTGATAGATGTTTAGCACTTCGCTTAGCTACGGGGTAGGTTTAGCCCCCGATTACTCGAGATTAGGCTTTTTATTGACTAATGGCTCCAGTAACTGCTCGACAAAAACTCCAGTCAGAACCACTTCTCTCTTGGATCCCATGTTGGCTAGTTCGTCTGAGGCTTCATTGTATTGACACAAAACATGTGTAATTTCCAGCCAATGAAATTTATTCTCCAGCTTTCACACTTCTTGGCAGTATGCCACCTTGTTGTCATCTAGACATGTCCAGTCTTTCATGACTTGATTTACCATGAGTTGGGAATCCCGCGAACCACTAATCGACGGATGCCGAGTGATATTGCAATGTGGAGCTCGTGAATGAGTGCCTTGTACTCGACAACGTTGTGAGATGCTAGAAAGTGTATTTGAAGGACATATTTAAGCTTTTTTCTATTGGGTGACATTAGAACGATGCCAGCTCCTACTTCACCGATCCGTAGAGAACCATCAAAGTACATCATCCAATATTCAAACTTGTTAGCTGGTGTGGCCATCTAAACTTCTGTCCACTCGGCCACAAAGTCGGTGAGGGTTTGAGACTTAATTGTTGTCCGTGGTTGGAAGAGAATGTCAAACGCCATTAACTCAAGTGCCCATTTAGTGATTCTGCCAGTGGCTTCGTGGTTATGTACAACGTCCCCGAGTGGATCCGATGTGATGACTGTGACCTAATGCGACCGAAATTAGTGCACCAACTTTCGGACAGTTATGAGCAATCCATATAGTAGCTTCTGGACTTGAGGATAACGAATCTTGGACTCACCTAGAACTTCACTGACAAAATAAATAGGCCTTTGAACTTTCTGTACATGTCCATGCTCTGCTCACTCAACAACCAAAACCGTGCTGACTACCTGAGTAGATGCGGCCAGATACAACATAAGTGGTTCCTGGGGCATTGGCGATGCCAACACGGGTGGTGATGTAAGAAACTTCTTGAAGTCTACGAACGCTTGTTGGGATTCTGGTGTCCATTTAAAATTGTCAACTTTCTTCAGTAGCTTGAAAAAGGGCATGCCCCATTCACCAAGTCGGGAAACAAATCAGCTGAGTGCCGCCATGCAGCCAGTTAGCTTTTGTACGTCCTTCTGACTAGTTGGGGGAGCCATGTTCATAATTGCGTTAATATTCTCTAGATTTGCCTCGATGCCACGTTGTGAGACTATGAAACCGAGTAATTTTCCTGAAGGCATGCCAGAGGTGCACTTTTCCGGGTTTAGCTTTGTAGAGGCTATGGGCCCCGAGTACCTCATGAGAAGCATTAAGGCCACTCGGACAGAGGATGGTCCTAACCTTGTAATTAGGGATACAATAGGACTCGGCATACATTACCTTGTACGACAAGGAAAGGATATAGTCCTAGTCGGGCACATTGTATTCCTAGAAGGAAATCCCTTGGTCGGAGTCCGATTGGGATTTCTACCTTGTAACCCTATCTCCTTGGTATATAAGGGGAGGCAGGGCACCCCCTTGAGGGCATAGCGAAATCTGACCAGAGAAACCTCAAAGGCAATACGCAACAGCTGGAAGTAGGGTATTACCTCACGTCGAGGGCTTGAACCAGGATAAATCATCTCATGTTCCTTTGCAATCCATCATGTTTAGGTCTCACAAGTAGCCCCATATTCTTATTGCCGGTGTAAAACATCGACAGTTGGCGCACTAGGTAGGGGCATCAGTGAGATCAACTTCAACAAGCCTGATGGATCCCATCACCGGAGTCGACGGCATCAACTTCTTCCCCAGGAAAACAATCACCTTTGGGAGCCTCAACTTCGTCGCCGACGAATTCGGCAACCTTACCTTGTCCGACTCAGATCCGATCCGATCGGCCAGGAACCAAGCCAACTCCACGCCGGTCGGCCTACGTAATGCTACAGCAATCTTCGGTGACATGCTACGGTGATCTCCAACATGCCCAAGTCTAGGGACAACTCTTTCTTTGTTCGACTCGGACTTGGTCTTGAGCCAGTCGAGATTGGGCTAAGAGAGGAGGAGATTGTCAATCTCCCATATGGACTCTGCAACACCGCGGATAACTTCAATCAACATCTGACGCGACAGACCTGATCCCCTGGAGTTCAACTCAGATACGGCTCAGTGCCACTCGAGATTGGATCTAGGGAGGTCAGGGTCGTTATTAGCCCCCTCAACTATTCCGACTTTGACCCTCAGTCGGATAGCACTTCGGCAAGCTTTTCACCACCACGTGAAGTCTTCATGGCGTTCAAGGGCTCAACTCCTACTCAAGAGGCATGCCCACTATGCGATTTGCAAGAAGAGGAAGCACACCGACTATGTGAACAACAAGAGGGAGACGCAAGACGCCTGTAAGCCGAGCGCGATGCTCACAACGATAATATGCGCAAGGCTGGGTGGACTGCTCAACAGGAAATCCTCCAAACCCGAGTCGGCGACCACAACATTTTCATAACTCCTCAACAGAACGTACAAGGTATCAAGGCTAGGGTGTTCGACTGACTACAACCATATGCAAGGCGGTGGGTACATGAACTCCCATCCGTTCTCTGGTCTCTAAGAACCATGGTTAGTCGGGCAATAGGGCAATCGCCTTTCTTCCTAGTCTTTGGTGCTAAGGTTGTGTTACCAACCAAGTTGGAGTTCGGCTCTCCACGAGTTCGGGCCCACTCAGAAGACAAATCCAACAAAAACTGATTGGTCGAACTCGATCAGTTGGAGAAAGTAAGGGAGATTGCAACTATTCAGTCGGCAAGGTATCTTCAAGGCTTGCGTCGTTATCACAGTTGAAATATTCATGGCCATGCCTTTTTGGTGGGTGATCTCGTCTTGAGAAAAATACAAACCACCAAAGATAGGCATAAACTATCCCCTTTGTGGGAAGGGCCGTTCATTATCACTGAGGTGACATGTCCGGGTGCCTACCGACTAAAGACTGAAGACGGAGCCCTCGTCAGCAACTCATGGAATATAGAACAGCTACGTCCTTTCTATACCTGAGTCTTGTATTTCCTCTATTCATATGTATAAAGTCTTTTTCTCTGACTCACTACATCGCTTGTTCTAACCAAGTAGTGAGTCGGGGGCTGCATGTATTATATGGCTTGTTAATAAAATCCGAGCTTGTTTTATCTAAGTCATGACGTTCTACAACGATTATGTTAATTTTGCCCGAGTATAGCTTTTAGAGGAGAATGTTTTTTCTTAAGTTCCTATCGATCTACTCGATGCAGACTACATAGTCGGGTAAAGCTAATGACGACTAAGAATAAGCAAATACTCGGCAGCATTGTACATTTATTTACAAATGTCTTTACAAAATTTATATACACCGACTGCATAATTGTTTTATTCTTACATACCCAGGTCCTTAGCTATTGCCTCTACAGTCAGCCTCGCCTGGTTAATCAGCTCCAGTGCCTATTCGGGAGTCATCTCTTCGGCAAAACCCTCACCAATAGCCTCAATATCAACCCTAGGGTATATTGACTTGGTCATGGCAAGAGTTTGGGCAACGTCGACAGCTACATGCTCATCCGACTACTTCTTCAAGATATTCGGGGCTTCGCTTAGGCGTGCCTATGCCTAGGAGACGGTACTAGAGCTGGTCCCAGCATAGTGAGGCTGCATGATGTCCTGGAACCCTTTCACGGATCCGACGAGGATTTCCTATGATTCCTTGGCAACCTTGATTTCCTCTGCGAAGGCATAAACTAAACCTGGGCATTGGCTTTGGAAGCTATTCAAATGCATCAACAAGAATATTTGTTAGCCAAGACGCGTAGTCGGAGCAACAAGCAGTTGAGCTAAGATCATTGTCAAGCAGGATACTTACTGGCATAGTTGGCCTCCACCTTGGCTTTGGCCTTCTCTACTTCGGTTTTGGCCTTTTCTATTTCCTTCAGCTTGTTATCTTGTTGTTTCTTCTCCTCTACCTAGGCCTTTAGCTCGGCTTCGAGGGCTGTAAATCAGAACAGTCAAGAAGTCAAGATTGCAGTCAAAACTCAACAAGGCAGTCGGGAATCAACAAAGCTAGCGAAATCTACTCGAGATTTACTCGGGAGGACAATACAGAAGTCTTACTTATGATCTTTTGAACCTGAGCCTAGTTTTTGTCCCTAAGCTTAACAACTGATCCCCTCAGCCATGTTTTCCTCTCTTGGCTAGTCCGCTCCAGGTTGTCCCTGGTTACCTGGAGCTGGCGCAATTGTTGGAGCTGGGGAGCGAGCTAGGTCAGGACTTTATTTATTTTCTCCGAGCGATTGACGATCTTCTGCTTAGAACAAAACAGAGGAAAACAGAGTCAAATGGCAGAGTATCAGATCAATGAAAATTGTCAAGAACCCAACATGGTGGGATTTGCTACATACCTGGACTCCCCTGGATGCAGCGATTGCAGCATGTAGAAGAACTTCGGGTTCCCTCGATGTTGCTTGCTCATCGTGCTCATAGCTCTCCGCAACTCCCTTGGGGGTGACCCAATGAAAAGTTCTTGGGAACTTGTGCAGAGGGGCTTTGAGCTGGGGGAGGTCTCCTTCATTAGAAGACAAAGATGATATTGATGGTGATTGGGTCCTGGCCATGGACTCGGCAGCTGCAGGGGCTTCAGTGATCTGCTTGGGGGATGGAGCAGCGACTTCAGCACTTGCTCCCTGGTCAGTCGATGCTAGTGATCCTGCTGTCAGGGCTGCTTCAGCTTCTACAGCTGGGGTATCCTCTGGCTTAGCAGATAAGATTGTTGATGTTGGCTCGGCTGGGATGGGCTCAGTGGCGGAGCAGCTGGCGTAGACCCTTTCGGATCTATATCAACTCGCTTCCCGCACAATATGTCAAATGTCAATACATCTACCACATCATTCAAGATTCTTAGAAGATTGAAGATTGAAGATTGCTTACCTCTTGGAAGTCTTAAACTTCCACGAGGGAGCTCTAGAAGCTGTTGGCGAAGAGCTTGATGGCCAGCTCGGCAGCGGAAAGCTGTCGGCTGTCGGGCCAGTTGGCGCGGCAGACAGCGGTGGTGATTTGGCTGCAGTCTGCTCTGTTTCTGGCACAGCCAAGGGGTGTCAAGGCACTCAGCAGTGTTGCCCTTGGGCTCGATGTTGCTGATCTTGAGCTTGGCAGTGTTGCCCTTGGGCTCGATGTTGCTGATCTTGAGCTTGGCGGTGCTGGCCTTGGGCTCGATGTTGCTGATCTTGAGCTTGGTGCTACTGGCCTTGGGCTCAATGTTGCTGGCCTCAGGCTTGGAGACACCAGTTTTGGGCTTGGCGGCCTGGGAGCTAAACTAGCAAGGCCTTGATCCTCAAGCTCCCCGACGCTACACTCGGTGTGCTTGTCTTCTTCTTGCCCGGGTCTTCAAATGGTTTCTTCCCAGCCCACTTGGAGCTGGGTTGGGCGGCAGAAGGACTAGCTAGCGTCTTCCTCATTTTGATAGCTAGCTGGTTTTGGGAGTCGTTATCAAACTCCACACAATCCTGCAAGTGTTTCAACGACATACATCATACATTGCAGAACAATCCAAGACAGACATTCATAGATATTCATCACAGAAGGATAAAGATTCAATATCAATTTTTCAAGGTTACCTGTGGCTGAGGCCTATTTTGGCTATAGGGCATGGGGGCATGTTCTGTGTCCTTAGTCTCTACTACCCCGTTGACAAAAAAGCCGAGCAAGGTATCGATGACCTTGTTCTTGTCAGCTAAGTCAGGGCATTCACGGTTGGGATCATCCTTGCCCTGTTAATCCCAACCAAAGTGGCGCCTAGCCTTCAGAGGCCTGGTACAGTGGTTCAAGAAACACCTCGCCACCTAGGGACCAGTCAGGCTTGAGCTCTTTAGGAGGTCTATCTTCTCCATCAACTAGTATACTTGGCCCATTTCATCATAGCTTGGCATTGAAGACCAGCTAGGCAGGACTGATGGTTGAGAACCAGTGAAAGGGGGTAGAGACGGTTCGGGATTGGAACAGTAGAGCCATTCTCTGTGCCAGCCCTTGAGGGAGGTTTTCAAAGGCACATTGAGATAGATTTTCTTCATTTCATTCCTAAGTTGAAGACTGGCTCCCCCGATGACTTGGATTTTGTTTTTGGATGGCTGAGGCTTGAAATGGAAAAGATATAAGAAGAGATTGAAATGGGGCTTAACCCCCAGAAAAGCTTCGCACAGAGTGGTGAAGATGGAGATATGCAAGATGGAGTTGGGATTTAGATTCACCAACTCTATTTGATAGAAGGATAGAAGTTGGCGAAGGAAATCTGAAGAGGGTAGGGCAAGACCGCGATCAAAGAAAGAGGTGAAGACGATGGTCTCACCAGATCTAGGCGCTGGCATGGATTCCGCCTCCGCGGTACGCCAATGGATGACCTCTTGTTGCTGCAGCATTAGCTTCTTCTCCAATAGCTTCACCATCGGCGAACCGTAGTCCAACATCGGCCAAGCTTCGGCAGACATCTCCAGGATCTCAAATGGAGCTCTTGGCATTGCTGGGAGTGAGAAGATTTGGGGAAATGTTTGTGGAGGCTTGGAATGGATGCGGTGGAGCAGAATCAGGCGAGTCTCGAGCGGGTGTGCGAGCTATTGCAAACCCTAGCGAGGCGGAAGGCGAAATGTGGGCGCGGAAGTTGGAAGACAAAACAATTGGTGGACTGGAGAAGATGAGGGAATTTTTTCTCTCTCTCTCCGCTTTTATATAGCCTGTGCTGATAAGTGGGCTTGGGCCGACAAATTCAGTACTGGGCCACAAGACATGAGTTTCTAAATAGCATGCCCTATTGGGCCGACCACTGACTGTGTTAAAATCATAGTGCAGATGCTATTTACAGAAACAGATTAAATAATCAGATATGCTTCATGAAATCCTAATTACTAGACACATGTGTTTAGATATCTGCATTATTTACCAGGTATTAAGGACATATCCTTATAAAGATCGACAGCTGGTCTCCATTAAAATTGGGGATACAGGTATCTCTCAAGTACACCTGACCACATATTGGGTTAAAATCCATGAAGTGGTACTCGGCTTACATGCTTAGCCATCAATTGCCCTGAGCAAAAATTCTTCCAGTTGACATGATGCTTAAGAGTCTAACTTTCGAGTAGTACACTACTCGGGAAAGACTAAAAGGTTAAAGATCTTTGACTTTATGTTTAATTGTTTCACAATTAAGCACAAAGTCAGGGGCTACACCTAATAGGTGCGTCTATTCAATGCACACTATTTATATTTTTGCTATGAAGCCCTTCATAGCCTCGTTGCCTGCTGACATGAAGCAGGACTCGGAGAAGAATCACTCGGACCAAGAGTACTCGGGAGGAAGGCACTCGAGATTTCTTCACCATGGAGGATGAGCACTTGGCATGAGCTGTAACTCAACTATGAAGGTCTCAGGGGCTGCTGTGGAGGCCATGGGCCCTGGGTACCCCATAGTACCCCATAGGTGCAAGCTTTGCCCATCTTCGGGTCCCGTACCCCTATGTGGCACCTTCGCCGGTGCAACTACAACACACCGCGCCAGTGAACAACAGGAATGAAGGAGTACACGTAGGCTACGATAGCAGAAAACAAAACTTTTCCACCGCGCACACCAGGACATCTTGCGAGAGAGGGATCATGAATCGTAACCACTAGACGCGCAGTGCAGTGGAAGAAGGGTTGGAGAAGCCGGTCCAACCACGCGCACATCGAGGTAGTAGTGGAAGTAGTCAATCTCTGCAAACAGACCGCGATCAACCACACCACGAGCAGATCTAATCAGCGTCGATGCCGATCAACGCCGCAACGAGCAGCGCCTCCACCGGTATCCACACGTCCGGGGCTGGAACGCCGATTGCGAGTGTACTAGCACTCGTGAGCAGCTAGGGTTTGGCTCGGGAAGTGGCGGCTAAGGTTTGGCTCGAGGTCAACAGAAAAACATGAATCTCCTCGGTCCCTCGCCTCCCTATATATAGACCTCCTATCTTGGGCCTCGTGGACCAAGACCCAATAAGAGTCTACTCAGATCTCTATCCAAATCGAGCCCATATTCGAATCACATTTGAATAAGTGTTCCAACCCATTAAGTGTGCGACCCTGTAGGTTCACGTATATTTTGTTGTGACCCAGAAACGCCTTTCTGGTCACCCTGTTAATAGCAGCCTCTAACAAGGCATATTAGCCCCAAAATATACGTAAAGATCATATTGCCTAAACCTGTAATCTCCTCATGTACAAATCCCTTTGCCTCACGATATCGATTGAGCTCAAGGCGAGACTTGTGTCATCCTCTTAATAGCTCAATCACTCTCTCGATCCTGTGGTGGATTACAAACTTGTGATTGACACCTCAATCACCCTAGCATGGCCATGCACTTCCATAATCCATTACATCGAGGGGCCCAGAGATATCTCTCCCTTAAGGAGGGGCAAATTCTATCTTGATCATTCACATCCCACTACATGTTTCATAGCAAACCTGAAGACTATTTTTATGACTACCCAGTTACGGAGTAGTGTTTAGTAGTCCCAAAACAAGCTACTAAGTATGTTGGGAACCATGATGATCTCAAGTCTAAGGACTCTACATAAACACTACTTGAGACTAACTGATGACACATGAAATCTCTACAGTATCTCATGGCGGGTCTATCCAACATATGTTCACTAACATATGTCCATATTATCCATTTGGTATCTCCATACCATGATCCATGAGACATGATCATCAATCAATGCATATGCTGATGTTAGAATCATATTTGTTCCTCATATGATATATGACCAGGGATCATTTAGAAATAGCAACATTTGACATTAAGAGTCTCATGAATAAGTCACGTACTCATTGATCAATAATGATAATGTCCATTTCAAGGAACAAATCAATACATTATAAACATAGCATGTGATATATATATCTCCATGTTGCCTCTAGGGCATATCACTAACAGTCTCCCACTTGCACTAGAGTCGACCATGTAGGTATCTAATACCCATTGCCCTAGTGTGAGCCTCATGCTTTGGCTAGGGAAGCGGCTTTGTCAACGGATCTGGAATGTTCAAATCCGTTTGTACTTTGCATATCTTTACATCGCCTCTCTCCACTATCTCACGAATGAGATGAAAATGCCATAAAATGTGCTTGGACTTCTGGTGAGATCTAGGCTCCTTGGCTTGTGCAATGGCCCCACTATTATCACCGTAGAGGTCCATTGGACTGAAGGCACTAGTCATCACACTAAGCTCGGAAACAAATTTCTTGATCCAAACAGCTTCTTTAGCAGCTTCGGAAGCTGCAATGTACTCGGCTTCCGTTGTAGAATCAGCAACTGTCTTCTGCTTGGAACTCTTCCAGCTCACTGCACCGCCATTTAGGCAGAACACAAATCCAGATTGCGATCTAAAATCGTCTTTGTCAGTTTGGAAGCTAGCATCAGTGTAACCATTTACAACGAGCTCTTCTTCACCTCCATAGACAAGGAACACATCTTTAGTTCTTCTCAAGTACTTCAAGATGTTCTTTACAGCAATCCAATGACCTTCACCTGGATCTGATTGGTATCTACTCGTAGTACTTAAAGCATACGAGACATCTGGACGTGTACAAAGCATGGCATACATAATGGACCCAATGGCCGAAGCAATGGGATCGCATTCATCTTATCCCGCTCATCAGGTGTAGTAGGACACTGACTCTTGTTAAGATTTATACCATGTGATATTGGTAGGAAACCTTTCTTAGAGTCCTGCATGCTAAACCTTTTCAACACCTTGTCAATGTATGTATCTTGACATAATCCAATTAGCCTTCTTGATCTATCTCTATAGATCTTGATGCCCAGAATGTATGCCGCCTCTCCTAAGTCTTTCATAGAGAAACTATTTTTCAATGAAGACTTAACAGATTCGAGCATAGGAATGTCATTTTCGATCAGTAATATGTCATCCACATACAAGATCAGAAATATAAGTGCGCTCCCACTAGCCTTTTTATAAACACAAGGTTCTTCTTTGTTCTTGATGAAACCAAACGCTTTGATCACTTCATCAAAACGAATATTCCAACTCTGAGACGCCTGATTTAATCCATAAATGGATCTTTGTAGCTTGCATATCTTTCCAGCTAATTGTGGATTGACAAAACCCGTGGGTTGTGTCATGTACACATCCTCACTCAGATTTCCATTAAGGAAAGCTGTTTTGACATCCATTTGCCATATTTCCTAATTGAAATATGCAGCAATTGCTAGAATGATCCGAATAGACTTTAGCATTGTGACGGGCGAAATCGTTTCATCATAATCAACACCTTGAATTTGTTTGAAACCTTTGGCCACCAATCATGCCTTATAGATGTGAACATTTCCATCCATGTCTATCTTTTTCTTGAAAAACAATTTGCACTCAATGGTTTTAACACCATCAGGTGGATGAACCAAGTTCCAAACTTGATTACTGTGCATGGATTCAATTTCAGATCTCATGGCTTCAAGCCATTTCTCAGAGTCTGGTCCCACCATTGCTTCTTCATAGGTCTTAGGCTCATCGTTGTCTAACAACAATATGTCCCTTTGTTGAGTAGTCAAGAACAATTACCTGTCAGGTGCACGACATGACCTCTCTGACCTACATGGTGCCGGTGTGTCTACAACAGGTCCTTCAACACTTTGTTCATCTTGCTGTGGTTCTGTAGGAGCTGAAACATTTTCAAGTGTTTCTCGAATTTCTTTGAGTCGCACCGTTCTCCCACTATCCCTTCTTGAAAGAAACTCTTTCTCTAAGAAGACACCATGTCGGGCGACAAACACTTTGCCTTCATGTTGATTATAGAAGTAATATCCTTTTGTTTCCTTAAGATACCCGACAAAGAAGCATTTGTCAGACTTAGGAGTGAGCTTATCAGATTGCAAACGTTTTACATAAGCCTCACATCCCCAAATCTTAAGGAAAGACAAGCTAGGACGTTGTCCTGTCCACATCTCATATGGTGTCTTTTCTACTGACTTTGATGGAACTCTATTTAGTGTGAACACGACTGTTTCAAGAGCGTATCCCCAAAAGGACAATGTAAGATAATTTTGGCTCATCATGGATCACACCATATCTAATAAGGTGCGATTTCTCCGTTCAGATACCCCATTCCATTGAGGTGTTCCTGGTGGAGTCAACTGTGGAACAATTCCACAATCCTTCAGATGATTGCCAAACTCATGGCTCAAATACTCACCTCCACGATCAGATCGTAGAAACTTGATTGTTTTACCTAAATGATTTTGTACTTCATTCTAGAATTCCTTGAACTTTTCAAAGGATTCAGACTTATGTTTCATTAGGTACACATATCCATATCTACTGAAGTCATCAGTAAAAGTTATGAAGTACTGAAAACCACCTCTAGCTGTTGAGCTCATTGGTCCACATACATCAGTATGTATGAGTGCCAATAAGTCACTTGCCCTTTCACCTTGACCGGTGAAAGGTGCCCTTGTCATCTTGCCAAGTAAACAAGATTCACATGTCTCAAATGATTCAAAATCAAATGAGTGTAGAAGACCATCTCTATGGAGCCTCTTCATGTGTTTCTCATTTATATGACCCAAGCGACAATGCCAAATAAACGTGGGATTCAAATCATTAGGATGTTGCCTCTTTCTATTAATGTTATAGACCGGTGCCCCTTCAAGATTTAGAATATATAACCCATTCACAATAGGAGTATGACAATTGAACATATCTTTGAAATAAAGAGAACAACCATTGTCCACAGATCTAAAGTCATAACCTTCTGCTTGCAAATATGAAGTAGAAATAACGTTCTTAGAAAGAGATGGAACACAATAACAATTATTCAATTCCAAAACTAATACTGAAGGTAAAGACAATGGCATGGTGCCAACAGCCACCGCAGCAACTCTTGCTCCATTGCCAATGCGAAGATCCACTTCGCTCCTTCTCAAACTTCTACTTCTTGTTAGCCCCTGCAACAATTTGCATATGTGAGCAACTGATCCAGTATCAAATACCCAAAAATCAGTAGATGAAGTAGCAAGATTGATATCTATAACATTTATACCTGAAGAGGAAGTCACACTTCCCTTCTTGAGATCCTCCAAGTACTTTGGGCAGTTCCTCTTCCAATGTCCTAATTCCTTGTAGTAAAAGCAAACTGCATCAAGAGCAGCACCCATCTTGTCTTGCTTGGCCTTGGATCTGCTCGCGATCTCATCGGCAGTTAACTTTCTCTTGACCATGCATTTCTTGACATTGGGCTTGCCCTTGCCTTTCTGCATCATCATCACATGACTGGTGCTTTTCTTAATGGTTTCCTCGGCAGTTTTAAGCATCCCATGCAACTCAGCCAAGGTCTTGTCCATGTTGTTCATGTGATAGTTCACTATAAATGGCTCAAAGCTCGGAGGGAGCGACTGGAGAATCACATCAGTAGCCAACTCTTGGCTAAGGGGAAAACCAAGCTTTTCTAGACTCTCAATGTAGCCAATCATCTTAATCACATGAGGGCTAACGGGATTCCCTTCTGCAAGCCTGCACGCAAACAAGGACTTTGAAGTATTGAACCTCTCAGCCTATGCTTGGTTCTCAAACATACCACGCAACCCCACAATGATATTCTAAGCATTTGTGTTCTCATATTGCTTCTGAAGCTCAGAGGACATTGTGGCAAGCATGAGACAGCTCACATCAAGGGAATCATTCGTGTGCTTCTCATAAGCTCTCCATGTAGCCACAGAAGCATTATTAGGCAAGTTCTCGGGAAAAGGAGTCTCAAGGACATACTCCTTGCGCTCTTGCTTGAGAACAATTTTCAAGTTGCGATACCAATCCATAAAGTTCGTTCCACTGAGTTTTTCTTTCTCAAGAACAGATCGCAAATTAAATGAACTGGATGTTGCGTTAGCTAACATGATCTACAACATAAGAATATGCAAAGTTTAGCACTATGTTTATGTTCATCTTTTATTAAACTATTTAACAAAAGACTCCTACTATGTGTTTTGCAACAAAACTCCCTCTAAGTTACATAGTGGGTCAAGATCCTCATTTCACTAATTCCTAGTGAGCTTTGGCATCACGGCTAGAAAATTGGTGACATGGGTAAGCAACACCTTGCTAATCACATCCCTATCTGACTCTTGCTTGTTGGGTGGCATCACTATGCCCTGGCCCCAACCTGTGCCCTAAGATCCAAAACTGTTCCGATGACCTTGTTATGTAAACCAAATGCTTCTACATGTAGATGTCTGACATCTACCCCAAATAATAATGATAACCGACTGCATCCTACTTTGGTAGGCCTACAATATGGTGATCATTATCTTTTGGTGCAACATATGGAAGGGCATAAACACCTAATTTTTATTATGAGGGACTCTATCCTACCATAGCAACATATCACATATATAATTGCATAAGAGTAAGATAGAAATCATCACAGATAAACACATATATCTGTGAATTAGTATGGCCCAAAAGGATGGTGATCCCCATCTCCATGTACGTGTAGATTATCTTCATCCTTCACATCTCTTCTTTGGGTCACCATGCTTGAAAACTTGTAACCTCAATACCTATAATAGCTAGCAATTGAACATTACAAGGATGGATTCAAGCACTAAGGTCAACACGCAGGTCATTAAATACAATTAAGACAGCTAACAAAAGCTGAAAAATCATGACACGCAGGTCATGAACGAATGTTACATGCATCATATACATCTCATACATTCCAAATAAGCTATAGGGCCATACTAATTCACATCATTCCCTGCAAAAACAAGTTAGACGTAGAATCGCATTCTACCTAACGATGTGAACCCATGACGCTGTGAAATCGTTGTGAAAATCTATTCGGCATAACCATCTTATGTCGATCCGAGACAATCTCCAGGACTCTAGTTTTTCCACTAGCGCAGGGCTATCAGATCCATAACCTACTAGCATTCGGCATAACCTACCTTATGCCAATCCGAGACAATCTCTAGGGCGCTAGTTTTTCCACTGGCCCAAACCTACTAGCATTCGGCATAACCTACCTTATGTTGATCCGAGACAATCTCCAGGGCGCTAGTTTTTCCACTGGCCCAAACCTACTAGCATTCGGCATAACCTATCTTATGCCGATCCGAGACAATCTCCAGGGCACTATTTTTTTTCATTGGCCCAGGGCTATCAGATCCATAACCTACTAGCATTCGGCATAACCACCTTATGCCGATCCAAGACAATCTCTAGGGCGCTAATAGTGTTATGATCCACACCTCATCTAACCCTTATTCATGGATTGATCTTATCAACCCATGCCTTCATCGATCCATCACATGAACTGACT
Source organism: Oryza meyeriana var. granulata (assembly GCA_003991445.1). NCBI lineage: Eukaryota > Viridiplantae > Streptophyta > Magnoliopsida > Poales > Poaceae > Oryza > Oryza meyeriana. The sequence goes on from RYFJ01002698.1 coordinate 49,756, forward strand.
AATCTAGACTGCAATAGATCTAATCTACTACCCCCGCATATCAACATATGCGATGATCCAGATCGCAAACTACGCAAGATGGCTCTGATACCACTGAAGGAGTACGCATAGGCTACGATAGCAGAAAACAAAACTTTTCTATCGTGCACACCAGGACATCATGCGAGAGAGGGATCATGAATCGTTACCACTAGACGTGCAGTGCAGCGGAAGAAGGGTTGGAGAAGCCAGTCCAACCACGCACGCGTCGAGGTAGTAGTGGAAGTAGTCGATCTCCGCGAACAGACTGCGATGAACCACACCACGAGTAGATCTAATCAGCATCGATGCCGATCAACGCCACAACGAGCAGCGCCTCCACTGGTATCCACACGTACGAGGCTGGAACGCCGATTGCGAGTGTACTAGCACTCGTGAGTGGCTAGGGTTTGGCTTGGGAGGTGGCGGCTAGGGTTTGGCTCGAGGTCAACCGAAAAATGTGAATCTCCTCGGCCCCTCGTCTCCCTATATATAGACCTCCTCACTTGGGCCTTGTGGACCAAGACCCAATAAGAGTCTACTCGGATCTCTATCCAAATCGAGCCCATATTCGAATCACATTCGAATAAGTGTTCCAACCCATTAAGCGTGCGACCCTGTAGGTTCACGTATATTTTGTCGTGACCCAGAAACGCCTTTCTGGTCACCCTGTTAATAGCGGCCTCTAGCAAGGCATATTAGCCCCAAAATATATGTAAAGATCATATTGGCTGAACCTGTAATCTCCTCATGTACAAATCCCTTTGCCTCACAATATCGATTGAGCTCAAGGCGAGACTTGTGTCATCCTCTTAATAGCTCAATCACTATCTCGATCCTGTGATGGATTACAAACTTGTGATTGACACCTCAATCACCCTAGTATGGCCATGCACTTCCATAATCCATTACATCGAGGGGCCCAGAGATATCTCTCCCGTAAGGAGGGGCAAATTCTATCTTGATCATTCACATCCCACTACATGTTTCATAGCAAACCCGAAGACTACTTTTATGACTACCCAGTTATGGAGTAGTGTTTAGTAGTCCCAAAATAAGCTACTACGTATGTTGGGAACCATGATGATCTCAAGTCTAAGGACTCTATATAAACACTACTTGAGACTAACTGATGACACATGAAATCTCTGCAGTATCTCATGGCGGGTCTATCCAACATATGTTCACTAACATATGTCCATATTATCCATTTGGTATCTCCATACCATGATCCATAAGACATGATCATCAATCAATACATATGCTGATGTTAGAATCATATTTGTTCCTCATATGATATATGATCAGGGATCATTTAGAAATAGCAACATTTGACATTAAGAGTCTCATGAATAAGTCACGTACTCATTGATCAATAATGATAATGTCTGTTTCAAGGAACAAATCAATATATTATAAACATAGCATGTGATACATATAACATCTCCATGTTGCATCTAGGGCATATCACTAACAAGGAAGTCACCGCTGAGCTGGAGGCTACAAAGCCACCTGATCCCACCACATTTCAAAAACCCTTCAATCGTCAAGTACGCAAGCGATTTAGACCCCAATAAGTTCCTCTTCGTTTACGAGTCCATGATCGAAGCAGCCCATGGTGATGAAAACATCAAGGCGAAAGTCATACACCTAGCGTTGGATGGCTTTGCACGGCCATGGTACTTCAACCTGCCACCAAGCAGCATATACTCATGGGAGCAGCTGCGCGATGTCTTTGTTACCAACTTTTGAGGGACCTACCAGGAGCCAAAAACTCAGCAAGAGCTTTTCGGCATTCAGCAAAAGCTGTAGGAATCCATCCATGAGTACATCCGAAGATTTTCCCAAGCAAGATGCCAAGTGCAATATATCACCGAAACATCGGTCATCAACGCCACTTCTGCGGCCTCCTCACAGGCCCCCTGACAGAAAAGATAACAAGAAAACAACCGAAAATGGTGGACGAGCTCTTCCGCATCATCGACGGTTATGCAAGGGGTGAAGAGGACACCAAGAGGAGGAATGAGATCCTGGCTGAGCTCAACCAGGAAGGCATGCAAGGCTCAGCCAGCGTGGCTCAAGCCAGGCCGATGTCATCACAGCGCCCGCAGTCAGCCTAGAAAATGTTTCGGGATGAAAAGGGAAAACAGGTGATGATCGTCAAAGAGATCAACATTCTATGGCAGAACTTCAAAAATTCGCAAGGTGTGCTAGAGAAGAAGAAGCCGAAGAGGGAGAAAGACAAATTCTGTGCCTTCCACGGCAAGGTCTCGCACACCACCGAGCAGTGTAGAAACATCCAGCGCATGGGGAATGTTGTTTGAGGGGATCAGGCTCCACCTCGCCAAGAGCTGGTCCAGGGTGAAGCCGTGGATCAATCCAAAGAGAACAGACCACTTCAAATAGAAGCAACTCAAGATGGACAACGGAGGATATTCGCCGCAATCATTGAGGGCTCCTCGCAAGGTTGGAGTCGAAAAGGCAGAAGAAGGTGCACGAGAGGGCAATAAACTAGATCGCCGCAACGCCCTAGACCAAGCCACCCCTATTCGCATCAACATCGATAACCTTCGGCCTATAGGATGCTGAAGGTGTTTTCTTCCCACACCAAGACCCCATCGTTATATCTGCTAACATAGCCGGATGCGAGGTTTGTCGCATTCTGGTCAATGGAAGGAGCTCTGCGGATATCGTCTTCACCGACGCCTTTCGGCAGATGGGGATCCTAGAAGCTACACTCGCCCTGGCAGCCATCCCGCTGCAAGGCTTCGGTGGAAGTTCAGTTCACACGTTGGGGCAAGTATAGCTACAAGTATCGTTTGGTGACAGTGGTAACGACCGAACAGAAGCCATCATCTTCAACATTGTGGATATCCCGTATCAGTATAACGCCATCCTCGGCCGCTCCACGCTAAACAAATTTGAAGCAGTACCACACCACAACTAATTATGGCTAAAAATGCCTGGACCGAATGGGGTGATCATAGTTCAGGGTCACTAGCCTTTGGCCAGGGCAGCTGGACAGGCGTCGAAAAGCGTGCAAGAGATCCACAATGTCCAAGAAGATCGGCAGGGGATGGCGAGGGGCTACGGCATGCCCAAGCCTTCACCCCAAGGTAAATTCAAGAAAGTCCCGGTCGACCCTGCTGACCCATCGAAGACCGTGTCCATCGGCGGTGACGTCGATAAGGAGATGGCAGCCAAGATGTTGTAGGTTATCAGGCGGAACCTAGATGTCTTCGCCTGGGGCCCAGATGACTTGTCGGGCATAAGCCAAAGCCTTATCGAGCACCACCTCAAGTTCAAGCCCACCGTCAAGCCCCACAAGCAGAAACTGCACAAAATGTCAATCGATCACCAAAAGGTGGCAAAGGCAGAAGTCAACAAGTTGATCCACTCGCAAGTCATTCGCGAGGTTGAGCACCCAGAATTGCTGGCGAACCCAGTACTAGTCAAGAAGTCAAATGGCAAGTGGAGAATGTGCGTCAACTTCATGGACCTCAACAAGGCGTGCCCGAAGGACGACTTCCTGCTTCCACGGATCAACCACCTGGTTGACTCGATCGCCAGCTGTGAGTTGATGAGTTTCCTTGATGCTTACTCGGGATATCACCAAGTCTTCATGGCCGAAGAGGACCAGGAGAAGACCTCTTTCATCACCCCTTTCGGCACATACTGTTACATCCGCATGCCCTTCGGCCTAAAGAACGCCAAAGCCACCTTCGTCCAGTTGGTGTACAAGGTGTTGGAGGCATAGATTGGCAGGAACGTTGAGGCCTGGGCCTGTAACTATACCCCTAGGCCAATAAATTGGCACCCAGATCACTATAATGGCAAGGTTTTTGTGATTAATACAAAAGATTTACCACTCTAGTCCACACTCAAAATCCACTGTTGTTCTTCGACAACATTAGGGATAGAACTTGCGCAGGTGCTCAATATTCCATGGGTTCAGGAGTGGGGTCCTATCATGATCGGGAAAAACATCGTTTTCCCCAATCGCTAGTGCATTGATCCCTGTCCCAAGAAAAGCCAGGGTGCAACACAACAAAATTGATACAAGGACACATCTTTATTATATCGATAGTACTTACATTATTACAAAGGCTCATAAAGCCTGACAAACAAAGTAAAACATCAGTGGACTAGCGGACCTACAGCTCTATCTTCATAGGCGCTCAACTGAGTATAATCTAGGACTCCACCAAGGACTTCATCTTCAAAGCTTGTTCTTAAGAGAGGTGTTGAGCAAGATTGAGTACCACCCACGGTACTCAGCAAGACATACCCAGAAATGCACATAATGCAAAGGGGTACAAGGTATAATATAGTAGGGCTGAATTTTACATAAAGCTATCTTTCAAACCATTTAGATTTAAAGCACATTTCAAAGCAAGATCTTAGTCTAAACAATATTATCACCACGGCTGCGCACCCATACAAACTGGCCTTAACCCAGGCAAAACTATCCGCTATGAGTGTCATGATTCCAACCTTCCAAAGTCTAGGAGAAAAGCTCTAACTTGGGTACATTGCTAGGCTTGCCCATAACCGAGGGCGCGGCTATTCGAATAGTTTATACTCTAGCCAGAGGTGTACACTTTACCCACAATACACGCCTCACACGCGTTACCACGTGTCGTGCACCACCACAGTGCCTCGGAAGAGAACGTGACATAACCCTTCACTCAGTCCAACCCTAAACAATAGACCGAGCTAGACCCTTCTCCCCCACCAGGTGACTTGCGCCGAGAAGACGAGGTCTAAGCCCCCATGCATCTTTGCCATGCTGGCCTTCATTTGGGGAGACATCGGACCCATACTGAGCATCATTTGCCCCACCGTGTCAAATCGTTAAAAGCTGGACTAAGCTTATGGATTAAGCCTTACCCATTAGACATGTGGTTGTATGGTTTATGTTTTGCAACAGAGGCTCGAAGACTAGTCCTTATGACGGCCAAGGTACAACTAACTTTACTCAAGTACCTCTAGCCCAACCGAAAACAGAGTTTGGGGAATTTTGAATGAGAGTCCAACATGTGATGGCTAACTTGCCACTATTCCAGCATTACGCATGATTGTAATTATTACCAAAGTCTAGATCATTACAAAACAAGTAGGTTGTTTCTAATTAAGCATGGCTAAGCATAAACCTAAAAGTTCTAGTAAGTACCACTTATAGAGTTCTCACTAGATTGTTTTTGTTACCTAGGGTTGTCAAGGCAAACAATATACAAATAATAAGGCCGTAACAAGGAATATAGGATTGGCTAAATATAATAGTTATGTACATGGAAAATTTAATAAAGCGAATACAATAATTTAAATCAACATAATTTTAGCAAACTAGGATTCAATATGCTCAAGGAGAGCGGTATGACTTGCCTTGCTCAACAAAACAGTCTTCCAAAATCTGCAGCGGCGATCACGGTCTTCTCACACACAAAATAAGGCTAAAACAGTAAACAAAAGACTAGGACAGCACTATAAAAGCACATATTTGAATTCTTCATGATTTAAAAAAAATTTAGAGACTTGAACAGGTCAATTTGGAGTTTTTCTGACCAAGATATGGCCATCCAAAGTTTAAATGAAATTTAAATGGAGATTTCTGAATTGTTGGATTTATTTTTGTTGAAGAAAATCCTATTTATGGTGTCAGCTAGGGAGAGAGAGGATGGCTGAGCCACTGACATGAGGGCCCTACATGTTAGCCACTCGGTCCACCGTGGACCGGGTGCACTGAGACGATCCACGGGGTCAATGAAGTGGGCCTCGCTGGTCAGCCAAAGGGAGAGACCGACGGATGGGTCCTCCAGAACATCACATCAGCATACACACACAGCCGCCACGGGACGACATGTGGGTGGAGCCTGTTGCCGGGGCACTGGCGCGGCACACATGTGCCCACCACTTGGCAACACGTGTGGAGGCCATGGGCCCTAGGTACCTCATGGAAAGCATTGTGGCCACTTGGACAGAGGATGGGCTTGATCATGTAAATTGGGATACAATAGGACTCAGCGTATGTTACCTTGCATGACAAGGAAAGGGATATAGTCCTAACCGGTTATGTTGTGTTCCTAAAAGAAAATCCCTTGGTCAAGTCTGACTGGGATTCCTGCCTTGTAACCTTACCTCCTCAGAATATAAGGGGAGGCAAGGAGCCCCCTGGGGTAGGAGAAGAGAGATCGACACAATCATAATCTCACCAGAGAAACCACAAAGGCAATACACAACAGCTGGAAGGAGGGTATTACCTCTCTTTGAGGGCCTAAACCAAGATAAACTCATTTCGTGTTCCTTTGCAATCCATCAAGTTTAGGTCTTGCGAATAGCCCCATATAATTATTACCGATACAAAGCATCAACAGTTGGTGCGCCAGGTAGGGGATTCGTGAAGATTATCATCATCAAGCCCAATGGATCCAATCACTGGAGTCGACGGCATCAACTTTTCCCCTAGACAAGCCATCAGATTTGGGAGCCTTGACTTCATCGTCGACGACTTCGGCAACCTCAACCCCTGTCCGACTCAGTTTCAATCCGATTAGCTACAGATCAAGCCCACTCCGCGCCAGTTGGCCTACTCAACGCCGTGGCAATTTTCAGCAACATGCTTCAGCAATATCCAAGATCCACGAGCCCTGGGGCAACTCTCCTTCCTAGTGTTCGACTCGGACATGACCATGAGTCGGACGAGATCGGATCTAGGGGAGACGAGATCGTCAATACCCCACTCGGACTCGATAACGCCATAGCCATCTTCAACTCAAATCTGATTCGGCAAACTCAATCTCCTGGAATTCAATTCGGATACGGCACAAAGCCGCTCAGGATTGGCTCTAGGGAGGTTGGGGTCATCATCACGCCACTCCACTACTTGGACTCCGACTATCAGTTGGAAAGCAGCTCGGGAAGCTTCTCACCTCCACGCGAGGTCTTCATGGCGTCCAAGGGTTCTACCCTGAGTCAGAGTCAAGATGCATGCTGACTACATGAACAACAAGAGGAAGAGGCTCGCCAATTGCATTAGCAAAAGGAGGAAGAAGACCGACACCTGCAAGCCGAACAAGAGGCTCACAACCGCGATCTACGCAAGACTGGGCAGGTGGTACAGCAAGAAATCCTCTAGACCAGAGTGGGCAACCACGACGTCTTCGTCACTCCACAACACAATGTTGTGGCCGTTGACACACTTCTGGATACCCTGCAGCTGGGACCTGATCACCAGGCAACACCAACTATAGGCAGGATTAAAGCTATGATAACAGCAGCAGCGGTGCAACAACACTAGGAATCTAGTGACACGCTAATCCCTTCCAATAAGACGACTTCAGACACTACAACATCATCAACCGTGGCACGACGCCGAGTAATGGGGTTCGATCAATGCCACTCGGAATCTAATTGTGGATCACAAGGCCACAATGACGATCTGATGATTTCAACATAACGGGCACGGGACAACCGTGATGCTTGAGACTGACTACGCCAAGATTTATGCCATGACATCAACGCTCGATGCTGGGAATGTGAGGAAGATGAACACCGCCGACTTGAGGACGAGCATGAGCGCTTCAGCCTACACCATGAGTGCTTCCATTGCTCCGGTCGGAGTCAGAGTCCTCACCTAGATAAAGGACTTCCAACATTCACCCATGAGCTGCAACAAGTTGACTAGCCATCCAGCTTCAAGCCGACTGGTATAGAAAAGTACGACGGCAGGAGCAACCCAAAGTCCTGGCTAACCGTATACACCTTGGCTATCCGAGCACCTGGAGGTGATCACAAGGCCATGGCAAACTACTTGCTAGTCGCCTTGGCCGACTCAGCAAGAACCTGGTTGATGGGGCTTCCCAGGCGGTTGATTGGCTCCTAGGGGAAACTCCGTGAATGCTTCGTTGCAAACTTCCAAGGAACCTACAAGAGACCATCGTCCGAGTACGATCTGTACTAGTGCCATCAAAGAAATAATGAGTCCCTCCATGATTTCATCAAGTGATTTTCCGAGAAGAGGAACTCAATATGTGGTGGCCATAGGCCCCAGTGTCACACCCTGAAAATCGCCCTAATTACAATTATCGTGGGTAAATGGCAATACAAGAATACACTAGAAAGAAATTTCTTGAGAAAGTGTTTGAATAAAATTTGAAATTTCTAATATTAAAAATCCCAAGTTTAAATTTTTAATTAAATGCTTGAATGCTTTTATATTCCCTGGAGTTTTTGTCAGAATATTTTAAGCATTTAAGTATTTATAATAATAAATTCTTCATGTTTGATGGTGGCATTTACTTCTGGTAAATTCCCCATGATTTAATAGACTCTTTGAAATTTTCTCGGATTTTTTGGAGCTCCAGAATTAATTTTAGTGTAATAAAGATCACTTCAATAATTAATTAAAAAGTAAATAAAATCTTTTCTTTTTCCCTGTTCACATCGTTCTTGTTTCGGTCCCTTGATGTCTCTCTGTTCACGTCAAGCTTTGGTTCCCTTACTCTTTAGGGATCTGGTGTCGCTTTCGGAACCCTAAAATACCTTATATTTCCTTGACTCTTGGAAACTCTTCACCTTTGAAACTCCTTTTGACGATGAACCCCAAAGCTCGGGAAATATTCTGAGATTTTGCCCCGTTTCAGTCCTCATAAATTATTCTCACCAATCTCTTTATTTCCAGAATAATTACAATATTATGAATATTCCATTCTTCCAGTTCCCGAGAAATGTTATAATTTTTCGGATATATTTTGGAAGTCCCATTTATTCCCCAACTTCCCGACCTCTTGAACTATCTTCCAATTTTCCCATTTCCTGGATTATTCCGAGATTCTATTTCCCCAAATATTCCTAGGAAAAATACCTTCCAATTTTCGAACTGAATGATATTTTTGATATTCGGTATATCCCTAATATTTCAGTTTTCCAATTTCCACGAAATATTCCGTCTCCTGGACCCCACTACATATATTCTGTTTTCTAATTGCTTCCAAATACTCTTCAATTCCCAATATATATATATACCTATATATATGTATATATATGTAAGAATATATATATCCTCATATCTCGAATCTTCCCGCAGTTTCTAATTTCAAAAAAAATAATATAATAATACTCACATCCGGTAAATATCCTCAAATTCCAATTTCCGCAAAATTGGAATTTTCCCAAAAAACCCCCTTCCATTTTCTCCTTTTTCTTCTTTTTCTTCCGTCTTTCCTTTTTCTCCTTTCTTTCTTTTCCTTTCTCTTTGTCCTTCTCCTTCTTCTTCAACCTCCGAACTCTCTCTCTCTCTTTTTCTCGGTGGAGTCAGGGCCCGGCCCGGCCGCCCTGGCGTGTGCCGCTCTCCTCAGCTACGTGCCTCCCTGGGCTCGGCCCGTCGCCACCACGGCCCCTTGGCCTGCCTTGGCCCACGCCGCGCCAGCTGCCGCCTGCGCCTCGTCTCCACGCCTGCCGCCGCGAAAATCGGCGCCGCCACCCCGTGCCAAGGTTAGACTCCCGCGCCGCCATACCTACCTGCCCTATCTCCTCCTTTCCCTATAAATACCAGCCGTCGCCTCCTCCCTCCCGTTTTCCTCGTGCCCCTAATCTACCACCGCCGCTGCTAGCTAGCCGCCGCACCACCACTCGCCTTGCCCCTCACGCCGCCACCCGTGCTCTCCAGCCTCACTGCCCCCTATGCGCCGCTCCGTGCGCGCCGCCGCCTAGCCATCCGAGCCGCCTTTCACCCGTGCGCCAGCCGCGCCACCACCAGAGGTCGCTGTGGTCGTCGTCATCCCCTTCTACTGCCCGTCGCCGGTGAGCATCCACCCCGTCGTCCCCGATGCCTCCATCTTCTTTTCCTCCTTCGGCTCCTCAGATCGGGAAGCGCCGGTCGTCGTCGCGTCGTCCCTAGTGCCTTCATCGGGCGTCGCCGTCGAACTGCCGTCCTCCATGCCGGCGCACCACCTCCGCTGCCGTCATCACCGCCAGCGACGACCCTCTCCTGCCGGTGCCTGGTCCCCACCTTGTCCTCCCCTGCTTTACGCTGTGCTGGCGTGAGCCGTGGATAGGGAGGCGAGCCCATTGCCTGGGCCGCCGATAAGTGGGCCCGACGGCATTCCCCTCCTCAGTGCATGACGCATGGGCCCCAGCGTTTTTTCTCTATTTTGTATTACGGGTGGACCTGGGGAACAGTTACATAATCAACCATGGCCGTCAGAATCATCTCGATCTAATCCAAGCCATCCGATCATCCGATCGTCTTAAACAAACCGAACCAATCTCCACCGTTCGATCTTCCTGACCTAATCCGAGCCCTCGGATTTCCCGAAACCCTAGACCAACTCAGCCCTAAACTTCCTAGACACCCTCCACCTCATCTCCACCTCACCTTTCCTGCCACGTGGTATCCTAGTCGCCAATTTCACCTTGACCTCTCTATTCCCTGGTACATAGATCTAGTCCACATGGACCTAGCCTCTGATAGTGGGTCCCATGTGACAGTGAATACCTAAATATTTATTTTAATCTGAAAATCCAGAGAATATTCTAGGGGTACTCTTTTCCAATTTCTTTTGGATTTTCTCTGAATTCAATCTTCCGGAAGACAACTTTTCCGTCCGAACTTCGTTTCGACCCGTTCTTCTTCCTAAATTCATTTAAAATCATGATCTACATATTTATGTATTTTTATGTACTATTTATTTGGAGTTTCTTAGGGTTTTTCTCGTTTTACATGTAGTCACGTGATTTTGCCATTTCGGAGGATCGCGGAGTCTGCGGAAGAGTTTGAAGAGCAATCGAAGGCATTTCTATTGCAAGGCAAGTCACATGACAATCTCCTTGAGCATGTTGATCCTAATTATGAAAACTATTTTATTTTAACGTTATTACATGAAATGTTTTAGAATGTCATCATTATGGGTATTTGTTTATTATCCAATATTCCTTGCTTATTATGGCTGTTTCGTTATTGATACATGTGCCTTGATACCTTAGATAAATAATATTGACTAACTGGATATTTAATTATTTATCTGGCTAGATTATTTAGGGTTTTCTTAGACAATGCTTAGAAAGATTAGCGTCATTTTATGTGGGGAAACAATTCAATCATCAATGACCCTTTAATGTTAAATGGCTATATTTTCACGACAGTGAGTCGTGGTTGGTTAATTAAATGAGCCAACTAAAACTTGACTGAATGGTGAGTTGTGAGCACCAGGTTTGTGAATGATGCTAGCGGTGCTCATGACAATTAAGGACCAGTTTGTGGACTACTTGTTGTGAAGCATTTACTCGTACTAACCACAAGCCAGAGTGGGTAATGGCGGGAACTGAAGTGTGACGAGTTCAATAGGAGGCACAGGGTAGGTTTGTGGCTGGTATAAGTCCACACATGGCAGCTGTCAATAAGTCCATGCATTTGGGTGTCGAGTCGTCTTGCGGGAAGGTACTTGATCACCCCTACCGGAGACCGGAGGCTTGGCGGGAGGCTCTGCTATTGTGCGAGTTATATGGATGGTCTTGTCACAATCTCTATTTGGGTACTTCTGAGTATCGCGACGCATGGCTGACATGATGTTGAGATAATGTCTTGTGAGTAAATTTGTACATCTCTAGCCAGAGTAAAACTATTCGAATAACCGTGCCCGCGGTTAATGGGCAGGCCTAGCAATGTTTTTTGTGATTAGTCCCACACTTCTCAATAATGCTGATAAATGATGGAATCTTGATAGCTTCAGTTTGGAGAGTTATGGTTTGGGGCTGAACTGCATTGGAGCACGGTTCAGTGGTTGATTCAATATTGACTATTAATTAAACTACACTATTTTTGATGCTTTTAAATGCAAATGTTTTAAATGCTTATTTATGCAAATAAGTCATACTATGCCTTTCCTTTGGAATCCATGTTATATTATTTTGCATTTCCTAGTGTGGCTTGTTGAGTACAGTGTATGGTACTCAGTCTTGTATTATTGCAATCATCAGAGAAGATTAGCGAGAAGGAGAAGTTTGGTGTTTGGTTTATACCCCAGTTGAGCTGCCTGTGGCTTAGTGCTGCTTCTCTAGGTTGCTGTTCCGTTGCCGTTTTCTCCTGTGTGAGGACTAAGTGCCTTTTTTGTAAGTATTTTTCATTATTTTATTTTGGTTATATTTAACAAATTATCAGTTTATGTACCTCGGCTGATTCCTGAACGAGGATTTAATGCACAAATTAGCTTTGGAAATTCTGGTGAAATTTTGGGCGCGACACCCGGGTATCTCAAGAAAGGAAATTACGGCCACTCGGACAGAGGGAGGGCCAGCCCCTACAATTGTAGATAGAGTAGGACTCGGCTTCATGTTACCTTGCAAGACAAGGAAACGGATATAATCCTAGCCAAACTTTCTATGTACTAATAAGGAAAGCCCTTGCTCATATCCGACTGGGTTTCCCACCCTATAATCCTCATCCCTCCAATATATAAGGAGGGGTAGGGAGCCCCCGGGGCAGATATCACAATCTCACCAGAGAATACTACGAAAGCAATACACAACAACTGGAAGTAGGGTATTACCTCACCCCGAGGGCCTAAACCAGTATAAATCATCTCGTCTTTTGAAGTCCAGCAAGTTTTGGTCCGACAACTAGCCCCATATAATTATTGCCGATATAAAACATTGACAGTTGGCGCGCCAGGTAGGGCCTTTGGCGAGATCATCTTCAACAAGCCTGATGGATCCAACCACCGGAGTCGATGGCATCAAGTTGTTCCCCAGGCAAACAATCAGCTTTGGGAGCCTCGACTTTGTCACAGACAAATTCCGCGACCTCACCCTGGCCGACTCAGATTCAACCCGATCAGCCAGGAACCAACCTAACTCCGCACCAGTCGGCCTACTCAACGCCGCGGCTATCTTCGTCAACATGTTGCGGCGATTCCCAACATCTATTAGTCCAGGGATAACTCTTTCTTTCAGTGTTCGACTTGGACTCAGCCTTGAGCTGGCCGATGTTGGGCTAAGGGAGGAAGAGATTGTCAATCTCCCGTTTGGACTCAGCAATGCCGCAGATAATTTCAATCTTACTACAATGCGGCAAACCCAATCCCCTGGAGTTTGGCTCGGCTATGGCCTAGAGCCGCTTGAGATCGGATCTTGGGAAGTCGGAGTTGTAATCATCCCCTTAAACTTCTTCAACTCCGACTCACAGTCAGACAGCAGTTCGGCAAGCTTTTCACCACCACGTGAAATATTCATGTCGTCCAAGGGCTGAATCCTGCACAAGATGCATGCCGACTAAGCGATCAACAAGAGGAGGAGGCTCGCTGACTGCGTGAGTATGGTGGCCATGGGCCCCGGTACCTCATGAGAAGCATTTGGGCCACTCGGACAGAGGATGGGCCTAACCTTGTAACTAGGGATACAATAGGACTCGGCATACATAACCTTGTACAACAAGAAAAGGATATAGTCCTAGTCGGGCATATTGAATTCCTAGAAGGAAATCCCTTGGTCGGAGTCCGACTGGGATTCCTACTCTGTAACCCTGTCACTCGGTATATAAGGGGAGGCAGGGCCCCCCTGAGGGCATAGCGCAATCTCACCAGAGAAACCTCAAAGGCAATAGACCACAACTGGATGTAGGGTATTACCTCATCTCCAGGGCCTGAACCAGTATGTCGGCGAAACGGGACTGGGGGTCCCACAGTCCCCGGGGACGCGTGGATCTTCGGCCACGTCAGCTCCCCCGGGGCCCACATTCTACACAAGTGAAGGCCGGCTGCGGCCGTTTTCCCGCTAAGTACATAGGCACGAGCACCGCCTTGGCTCGGGTGCGCACTCCACAGGCGAGGCGCGACGACGGCTCGCAGCCACCTCGCCCCCCGGTCCCGGGAGGACCGGGCCTCGCCCCCCTATCCCGAGAGCCACCTCCTCGGGCCCCGCATCCCAGGGACCTTCCCATGCTCGGCCTCACCCCCCGGTCCCGGGAGCCGCCTCCTCGGTCCCGGGGCATGCCCCCGGGAACATTACTGGCACTTCCTGGGCCCGGGCCTCGCTGCCGGTCCCGGGACCCACAACTTCAGCCCCGGGTCGCGTCCCCGGGGCACATTACTGGGACTTCCCGGGCCTGGGCCTCGCCCCCCGGTCCCGGGACCACAGCGTCAGCCCCGGGTCGCGCCCCGGGGCACATTACTGGGGGACATCCCCGGGCCCGGGTCTCGCCCCCCGGTCCCGGGTCCCACCTCCTCGGCCCCGGGTCGGGTCCTCGGGGCACATTGCTGGGACTTCCCGGCCCCGAGTCTCGCCCCCCGGTCCCAGGGCCCACAGCTTCGGTCCCCGAAGGGCACGACGCCTTGTGCGCACAGAGGGCTCGATGAGCTCTCTGCCCCGGGCACGAGCCTGACTCGAGCGGGTCAACACCCCAACTACCCGCATTAATGCCGAGGTGACGGGGCGCGTCGCCCCTGTCGCCCGCTTTGCCACGCGTGACGGCTCGTGACGGCCCCCCACGGGCCGGCTCCCTGTGCAGTCAGAGACTTTTGACTTCGGCAGCGAGGGCGTGCGTCGTCGCATCTCCACGACTTAGCCGCCTGCAGCAAGACGTGCTGAACCAACTCCGGCGTGGGCTCAGCGGGCGGATGTGTACAACTAGACGTGGATCTAGAAAAGCATGTGTGGCACTGTGGACTCCCCTTGACTATGAAAGGAGGATCCATGCCTGCAAGTGAATGGGCTGGTTCTCTCCCGGTCTCGCTGGCTCTCTCTGCCTCTCAGTCTCTCTTCTTCCCAGAGAGCGGCTAGACTTAGAAACACTCTGAGTTCTTCCCCAAGCGAGGGCTAGCTCCTGAGCCCCCTCAAGAACATCTTGTATGAGCAAGCCACATTCATCTCCCACATAGCAAACACATGCAGGAGTAGGGTATTACGCCTCTGCGCGGCCCGAACCTGTATACTTCTCCTGTCTCCCTTGCGTGCCATCTCTCAGCCCGGGCTCCCGGGCCTGAGGATACGATCATCTCCTAGACGCCGCTGCCGTCCTGTGAACAACTCCCCTAGCTGAACCTCAAAGGGGGGGTCCCCAGACTCCTCGCGGTTGGAGCCAACTCCTCCGAAAGCTAGCGCGCCAGGTAGGGGGAGTTTCACTTCCAGGCGGCACGCCGGCGTCCCCAACGCCGGCACGCTCCATGGCAGGAGGCCATCGTCCGCGGGACTCAGACGAGGAGTCTGGCGGCTTCACCCCGCCGGGCGAGGTTAGCCCCGTGGCGAGCCCGCCGCGCTCCCCATCCTCGTCTTCCTGGGGGTGTGCGGCGCGCGCCCAGCGGGCCGAGCCCGCCCCTCGGCGGCCTGGTTGTGCGGCCTCGGCCCCTTCCCTTGCGGAGGGAGCCGGCAAGTGCCCCGCTAGGTCTGCCGCGGCCTCATCCATGAGGCGCGAATGGGCGCGCCGCTCCACGGCGTGCCGCAATCTCAACTTCCAGTCAGCGACGCCTCAGGGAGCCCTCCTAGTGGTGGAAGCCCTCCTGCGCCACCCTTCAGCTTTTACCGGGGGCGGAGGCCGGGAGCGGCGGTGGCTCAATGAAGTCGCCGACCTGGTAGGCACGGCCCACCGCCGGGTCACATCCGACAGCAGTGCAGGGGCCGGGAGCGCCGATCGCGCGACATCTAGCGCGGGCCGGCCCGCCGCCCCGAAGCAGAACCAAGCCCGGAGTGCAGCGCCTCGCGCCAAGCCTCCAGCCAAGAACGGCCATGGCGACCTCCGTGACCGGCTAAACCAGATGCGGTCCCATGAGGACGCCCGGGTCACGTTGGAGCGATAGCGCGCGAGTGCCGTCGGGCATCCCAAGGCCCAAGCCTCTAGCTCCAATCCCCCGGCAGGAAACCATTGTCCGTCGTCTGAGCCCGCTCAGCACGGCTCGGGTTGCCTGGCGCTCTCCCCAAGCCTCCGGCAGGTGCGCTGGCCGGCCAAGTTCTGGCCCAGCCTACCGGAGAAATATGACGGCTCCATCGACCCCACAGAGTACCTGCAGATCTACACCACCGCCATCCAGGCGGCCGGCAGCGATGAGAAGGTGATGGCAAACTACTTCCCCGTCGCCCTCAAGGCCCAGGCTCGCTCCTGGATGATGAACCTCCCTGAGGGATCGATCTACTCCTGGGAGAACCTTTGCCACCAGTTCGTGGCGAACTTCCAGGGAACCTTCCCACGCCCTAGAATAGAGGCGGATCTCCATGCCCTACGTCAGGGCAGGGACGAGTCCCTGAGGCATTTTCTGCAGCGCTTCAGCCAGGTCCACAACACTATCCCCCTCATCGCTCACCACGCGGTCATCCACGCGTTTTGCTCGGGCGTGCGCGACAAGCGCATGCTCGAGAAGCTGGGCACCCGCGACGTCCAAACCACGGCCGAGCTCTTTAGCCTCGCCGACCTCTGTGCCCGCAAGGAGGAAGCCCGGGCGTGGAACAAGCCACACCCTGAGGCCCCTGACTAGGGCTCTGGAGAGGACGGCGAGCCCTCACATTCCGCATCACAGCGGGACAGGAGGAAGCGCCAGAAGGACAAGGCGGCCACCGAGAACTTCGCCTTGGCTGTTGCGGGATCCCCCCGAGATGACGTCGCCCGCGGGGACGACAACGGCGGCAAGCGGCAAAAGGCCGCACGTACGTCGGCTCCGCCGGCAACAGCCCGAGAGTGGTGCACCGTCCACGAGACGCACTGGCACTACCTCAGGGAGTGCCGCGCCGTCCAGAACTTGGCCGAGCATGTCAAGAAGTTCTAGCAGGAGCGGCAGCAGGCCAAGCCCGATCGAGGTGATTCGGACGGTCCGATCCCAAGGCGGACGGTTTGATCGTCGGGATTTGGACGGTCCGATCCCTAGGCGGACGGTCCGATTTGGGGCAACGGTTAGGCCGATCAACGGTCCGAATCCCGATCCCGATCCGAAGCAACCTCTCGAGTTCCAAGAACCCGAGAACGTCCTCGCTACCCTCGGTGGCGGGGCGCATGCCTGCTCCTCGCGCCTTGGCTTCAAAGCCATGAAGCGCGAGTTGCAGGCCGCGGCACTGAGCCCAGCGGCAGCACGGAGGCTGAAGTGGTCGGACGCCCAGATCACTTTCGGCCCGGAGGACCATCTGGCCCAGGTACCCGGGGAGGGACAGCTCGCTCAGGGAGACTCAAAAGCTGACTGGGTGCGTGCCTACACCCGGCCGCTTCATCTCCAAGCTAGGGGAGCGTGCCCTCCCCCTCTTCAAGCTTCTCAAGAAGACCGGGCAGTTCACTTGGACGGATGAGGTTGATCAAGCCCTCGACGAGCTCAAGAGGTGCCTGACAACTCCCCCTGTCCTCGTGACACCGGTTCAAGATGAGCCCCTGTTGCTCTACATAGCGGCAACCCCGCAAGTGGTGAGCATGGCGCTCATTGTCGAGCGCCCCTTGCCCGACAAACGCGTGGCCTAGGATCGGCCGCCCGGGTCACATTCGAGCCAGGGCGCCAGCGTCCAGGGTCCATGTCCCGGGATCCGCGCCCCTGGCTCGACACCGGGAAGCCTACCACATCGCCTTGGCGAGAGCGGGTCCGGGGAAGTCGTCCCGATACATTCCACATCTTAGCCCGGGCCCCCTGGTCCCGGGCACATATTTACCACATTCGAGCTGGGGCGCCAGGGTCCAGGGTCCATGTCCCGGGATCCACGCCCCTGGCCCGACACCGGGGAGCCGGAACCCGGACAGCCTCGCCAAGGCGAGTGCGAGTCTAGGGACGCGGCACCCGGAACAACTTCAACTCCACAACCAGACAGGGCGCGATAACCCGGACAGCATCGCCCCGGCGAGCGTGAGTCCGGGCAGGTCGTCCCGATTCATCCCACATTTCAGTCCGGGGCTCCTAGGTCCCGGGCACATACAGGGCACGATAACCCAGACAGCATCGCCCCGGCGAGCGCGAGTCCGGGCAGGTCGTCCCGACTCATCCCACATTTCAGTTCGGGGCCCCCGGGTCCCGGGCACATATCCTCCGCATGCCAGCTATGGCCCCCGGGTCCCGGGCACATGTCTGCTCCCGGTCTCGAGAGCTCGCTCCCTCCCGAGGGAGCTGAGCCCAAGCTCCCGGCCCCTATCAGGCTGGGATCGGAGAGCACATAACAAAAGCTGGCATTCTTCGTCGGCAAGGCAGCGCGCCTCGCTCCGCGCCGCTCGTTTCCAGTAGAGCCTCAAGCGCTATCATCAGCGTAAGGTTCGGGCTCGATCGCTCTAGGTCGGGGACTTAGTCCTCTGCCGTGTCCTCACACGTGCCGGAAAGAATAAACTTCCCCCCCTATGGGAAGGCCCCTTCCTGGTGACCGGTGTCTCCCAACCGGGCTCGGTAAGACTGGGCCAGGAGGATGGGATCCGCTTCCCAATCCCTGGCACATCGAGCATCTTCACAAAATTTTATCTGTAAACACATCCTGTAAGTTGTGGTGTGCCCGGGCCAGCGCCGGATTTCTCCAAATCTCAGCGCTGGCCGGGGCCCCCATGTGTATACCCTTTACTGAGCAGCATTTTTAAAATCCTTCCCGGTCTCGTGCCTTTCGTCTTTTTCCGTGTGTTGCGTTCATGGCTGTCTCACCCCCCGGGGGCATAATCGGGCCGCGCCCGTGCGGCGGCTGGGTTTTGCGCATAATCATCAGTTCCCTACCAATGGGTTACCGTGTCCCCACGTGCTAAGCCCGGGGCGTTGTCGAGCCCATGGGGCCATGGTGGCGCCCCTCTGCGCGGCGCCCCGGGCCCTAGCGGCTCCGGTGCCCCGTCTGGCTAGCCTCAGGATCGGTTTTTCTGGAGGTGGGGGGCGAAATGCTTATGCGTGATCTTTTCCTCTGCACGGTCGTGACCGCGAGGATGCCTTCAGGAGGTGGTTGACGCCACGGTTCGTAGCATGGAATGGACAAAGGAACGAGCCAAATACCCTCACAATTCACTCGTGTGCAGATTAGACCCATCTCCGGCAGGGTTGAGTAGGTTTTCCAAACCTCGACGCTGACCGGGGGCCCCCAACTCAGGCCTTTTCCCGGCGCAAATTCTTAGTCCGGTCGCGGGCAGCGCTCCTGGCCCTTAGATTGTGCTCGCGGAGCCACAGCACCCTTTTCAACATCCAGATACGTAATCTTATCTGACTTTAAACATCGCTCAATTTCTATTCTTCCCCCGTTTGTATGGCCTTGTGTTTCGTTCTCCTCGGCCCCGGGGGCAAAGCAGAATCTGCCAGTGCCTGGCGACCTCGTGCCCGGTCAAGGTCAGTTCCCGAGGGGCTCCCGGCGAGTCAAAAGGTACAAGCTTAGCACTTTGGCCATAACTAACCCGCGCGGGGCTCTTTTCGTATGTTCTCTCTTCCAGCAGCCTTTTCCCACGGCCTCGCTGCGCTCCCCGGGTCGGCAGCGCTCGGGGGCATGGAGGGCCCCCGGGCCCCGAAGACAGCCACGGGCGGTGCCAAAAGGGGATTGCCGTCTTCCTCAAACACTTCACCGGCCATCGGCTCCACGAGGTGCTCGCCGCGAATGAGGAACCTTGCCACCGTTGCAGCAGTCTCGGCCTCGGCTCTCCGTGCCTCCTCGCGAACCACCACGGCTTCCTCGCGCGCGGTGAACTCATACTCCCGGGACGCGAGCCCGGCCTCTTGGGCCCGGACGCTTCCTCCCGGGAGGATATTTCCTTCTCCCGCGCCTCCATCTCGACTGGGCGCGGGAGGCCTCGTCGGTGGCAGATTTGGCGGCCGCTTCCGATCGGACGACGCGCCTCTCTGCTGCCTCGATCTCCCGCCGGCGGGTCGCCACAAAGATCTCGGTGGCGACCATACGGGCGGTGAGCGGCTGCATCACCATCGCGATCGCTGCCGCCTGCACTTGGCCAGCGGCGATCGCCACCTGCTCCAGCGCGGAGTGTAGCGTCGCGCGTCCGCGTGCCGCTCCTGTTCACCGGACAGCAAAAAATACCAGGGCCCGCCCCCCCCACGCGGAACTCGGCTGGGCCCTGGCATCCCCCTCTTCTTCTTTGGCAGGAGGGACGTCAGTTGGTTTCGCGACGGGCAATCATGGCCGTCGGTTGCTCCATCTCATCTTCTGTCAAACCAGCTTGGCCCTGCGTCCCCTCGTTTCTTCAAGACGTGGCCCATTTCCTGCCCGGAGTGGTTCCCGGCTGAGCAACAGGGCCAGGGGCCACTGTAGGCGAAATGGGACTGGGGGTCCCATAGTCGTCGGGGACGTGTGGATCTTCGGCCACGTCAACTCCCCCGGGGCCCATATTCTACACAAGTGAAGGCCAGCTGCGGTCGTTTTCCCGCTAAGTACCTGGGCACGAGCACCGCCTTGGCCCGGGTGCGCACTCCCCGGGCGAGGCGCGACGACGGCTCGCAGCCACCTCGCCCCCCCGTCCCGGGAGCCCCCTCCTCAGGCCCCGCTTCTTGGGGACCTTCCCGGGATCGGGCCTCGCCCGCCCCGGTCCCGGGAGCCACCTCCTCGGGCCCCGCGTCCCGGGGACCTTCCCTTGCCAGGGCCTCGCCCCCCGGTCCCAGGAGCCACCTCCTCGGTCCCGGGGCATGCCCCCGGGAACATTACTGGGACTTCCCGGGCCCGGGCCTCGCCCCCCGGTCCCAAGACCCACAACTTCAGCCCTGGGTCGCGTCCCCGGGGCACATTACTGGGACCTCCCGGGCCCGGGCCTCGCCCCCCGGTTCCGGGACCCATAGCGTCAGCCCCGGGTCGCGCCCCTGGGGCACATTACTGGGGGACATCCCCGGGCCCGGGTGTCGCCCCCCGGTCCCGGGTCCCACCTCCTCGGCCCCGGGTCGGGTCCCCGGGGCACCTTGCTGGGATTTCCCGAGCCCGGGTTTTGTCCCCCGGTCCCAGGGCCCACAGCTTCGGTCCCCGAAGGGCACGACGCCTTGTGCGCACGGAGGGCTCGATGAGCTCTCTGCCCCGGGCACGAGCCTGACTCGAGTGGGTCAACTCCCCAACTACCCGCATTAATGGCGAGGTGACGGGGCGCGTCGCCCCTGTCGCCCGCTCTGCCATGTGTGACGGCTCGTGACGGCCCCCCACGGGTTGGCTCCCTGTGCAGTCAGAGACTTTTGACTTCGGCGGCGAGGGCGTGCGTCGTCGCATCGCCACGACTTAGCCGCCTGTAGCAAGACGTGCCGAACCAACTCCGGCGTGGGCTCAGCGGGCGGACGTGTACGACTAGACATGTATCTAGAAAAGCATGTGTGGCACTGTGGACTCCCCTTGACTATGAAAGGAGGATCCATGCCTGCAAGTGAATGGGCTGGTTCTCTCCCGGTCTCGCTGGCTCTCTCTACCTCTCGGTCTCTCTTCTTCCCGGAGAGCGGCTAGACTTAGAAACACTCTGAGTTCTTCCCCAAGCGAGGGCTAGCTCCTGAGCCCCCTCAAGAACATCTTGTATGAGCAAGCCACATTCATCTCCCACATAGCAAACACACACAGGAGTAGGGTATTACGCCTCTGCGTGGCCCGAACCTGTATACTTCTCCTGTCTCCCTTGCGTGCCATCTCTCAGCCCGGGCTCCCGGGCCCGAGGATACGATCATCTCCCAGACGCCGCTGCCGTCCTGTGAACAACTCCCCTGGCCGAACCTCAAAGGGGGGTCCCCAGACTCCCCGCGGTTGGAGCCAACTCCTCCGACACAGTATAAATTGTTTCGTGTTCCTTTGCAATCCATCAAGTTTAGGTCTCATGAGTAGCCCCATATTCTTATTGCTGATACAAAACATCGACAGTTGGTGCACTAGGTAGGGGCATCATTGAGATAATCTTGAACAAGCCTAATGGATCCACTCACCGGAGTTGACGGCATCAACTTCTTCCCCAGACAAATAATCACCTTTGGGAGCCTTGACTTCATCACCGACGAATTCGGCAACCTTACCCTGTCCGACTCGGATTCGATCCAATCGGCCAAGGATCAAGCTGACTCCGCACCGGTCAGCCTATGTAACGCTGCAGCGATCTTCGGTGACATGCTGCGGCGATCTCCAATATGCCCGAGTCTAGGGACAACTCTTTCTTTTGGTGTTTGACTCAGACTCAGTTTTGAGCCGGCCAAGATTGGGCTAAGAGAGGAGGAGATCATCAATCTCCCATTCGGACTCGGCAATGCCACGAATAACTTCAATCAGCATCTGACACGGCAAACCCGATCCCCTGGAGTTCAACTCAGATACGGCTCAAAGCCGCTCGAGATTGGATCTAGGGAGGTTGGGGTCGTTATTACCCCCCTCAACTATTCTGACTCCGACTCTCAGTCGGACTCCGAATCTCAGTTGGACAGTAGTTTGACAAGCTTCTCTCCACCATGTGAAGTCTTTATGATATCCAAGGGTTCAACTCCCACTCAGGAGGCACGCCGATTACGAGAACAACAAGAGGAGGAAGCCGGCCGGCTACGAGAACAACAGGAGGAAGATGCAAGATGCTTACAAGCCGAGCGCGATGCCTGCAACGACGATCTACGCAAGGCTGGGTGGACTGCTCAACAAGATATCCTCTAGACCCGAGTCAGCGACCACAATATTTTCGTAACTCCTCAACAGAATGTTGTGGCCACTACAACTCTACTGGATACACTGCAATTTGGGCCTAATCACCAGGCCACCCCGACGATAGCAAGGATTAAAGCCATGATCACCGCTGCTGCATGCCAGCAGCGTCAACAGTCGGGCGACACACTCATACCGACTAACAAGTCAGCTTCTCCAACGGTGATCTCATCTGCCTCAACACGACGCCGAGCGGCTGGCTCTAGTCAGCTTCATGCGAAATTAAAGTTTGCAAATATTTTCAAAACTCTCAATAGTAAAACCCTATCGGCAAAAATGGACCAACTCCTAACAGTGCAACAAACTTCACAGAAACATATATTGAAAATAATTTATTCAAATACTAGATTATTTACCATGAATCAATATAATTTTTCCAGAATTTATTTCATTAGTTTAGACCCCTCAAAAATTCCAAACAAGTTTCAGCCTGGATCCTTCTCTTTGCCATATGCATTGGTACAGTCTAAGGATTTTTCTGAAGATGTTAGGTTGCACATAAAACCATGGAAAAATTCCTGTAAGCACTATCTCACCAAATCAACGCACTATAAATTTTACATAATTTTATCACTTCAATAAATACTCAACCAAGTCCCTCAAATCAGCAAAACTAGAAAGCTGGCTGAGACAAATTAGTTTATTTCTAAAATTCACCAAATAAGAGTGAGGATTAATTAGACAGTGCAATTCTACCAACAGGTGTGACACCATGAACCCTACTACCAGGAATTTTGGTTTAATTTAATTCCCAAAGAAGTCACATGAAATAATAGGAGCAAAGCCCTAGGGACATAAACCACACTGCAGAAAAACTGGGTCTGTGTGCCTAATTTGCATTTTCACCAAAGGCAAACCAGACCACTTCTAACCACAAAATTCGGTCAGCAGTTTGAACACATCTTTCTCTACCTCCAGTAATTTTCCCATGAATTATGCTCCTCATTAACTTAGTGAAACAGCAATGCAAAGACTGCAAGTTTGGACAGCTCACAAGATAGTCTCTAGAGACTTCTCCTCTCATCTCTCACTGACTAGTGGGACCCACAGGACCCTAGCCCACCTGTAAGCCTCTGCCAGTCTTGGGACAGTGAGTTTCACCCCATTTCTACCCATGCCTCTCTCCTCTCCATAGAAATTAACTCCAAGGACCCACATGTCATAGGCTAAGCCTAACCACAAATGTGTAGAAAAGTATTCTCTGACGTGTGGGACCCACCAAGGACACTGTGGAGATGGAGCAACTCAGCACTGCATGAGCCAACATGTCACTGACTCCTTCTTTCTCCCTCACAGCGCACACAGAGAGACCTAGATGAACTCAAACCTTGGAGACCTCGACCATTTCGCCTCTAATCTCGCCAGCAGAACCTCCTCCTCATCCTCTCCACGTTCCCATCGAGAAAACCCACGGAACCCCAAGAATCACCGCCGGCAACTTCATCTTCCCCGGCGCCGGCAGTGTTCGACAGAAACCCAGCTAGCTCTGGTGAACTCCATCCTCTTCCCTCTGCCAAAACATGCTGTACACCTTCTAATAGTTCCATTTTGGTACTTGGCAGCCCTAGGAATTACCAGCCGAAGTCGCCGCCGTGCCTGCCTTTGTCCTGTAGAGCACCGCCGTGACGTGGTCGCCATTCCGGCCGAGCCCCTGCGCCAGTGTCATAGCCTTCCTCCCAGAAGACAACCCGCAGAAGGAATCGGGAGTTGGTGCAATGAAGTTCCAGATACGCGTAACAGGAACTTAGGGCTACGAGCCTATCTCCTACGCTCGGGGGCTGGACCAGTTTGCTATGATACACTTGGAGTGCGACGCTTCAAGAATTACTTGGAATGCTCCATGAGGGTTATTGTTTGAGTACTCGTGCCAGTCGGGACTCGAATGTCACCTTTACTTTGGTACGCTCCATGTGGGCTAATAACCGACCTCCGGCACCAGTCGAGGCTTGGGTACCACTTGGCTAGGTAGGGTATGCCCCATGAGGGTCGCCAGCCAAATCCTATGCTAATGCTAGGTTCGGGTACCTTATTAGGTCACAACTCTGCTGGGTAAGGTACGCCCCATGAGGGTCGCTAGCCGAATGCTATGCTAATGCGAGGTTCAGGTACCTTATTTGGCTAATAACCGACCTTTGGCACCAGTCGGAGCTCAGGTACCACTCTGCTGGGTAGGGTATGCCCCATGAGGGTCGCCAGCCGAATCTTATGCTGATGCAAGGTTCGGGTACCTTATTTGGCCATAACTCTGTTGGGTAGGGTACACCCCATGTGGGTCGCCAGCTGAATCTTATGCTAATGTGAGGTTCGGGTACCTTATTCGGCTACAATTTTGTTAGGTTGGGTATGCCCCAAGTGGGTCGCCAGCCAAATCCTGCGCTAGCACAGTGTTCGGGAACTTATTTGGCAAAAACATGGCAACAAGCCACTACTGGAGCTTTTAGTCGGGAGCAGCATCATACCGGAATCTACAGAGGTGCTCATTATTTTTCAAGACTAGGAGACTCTAATCGTTCGATTTTCACTGGAAGACGAACTTCCTGAAGATTACAATGAAGCCGAGTAAATCAAGTGACGGAGCAAAACCTTTATCGTAGTTAGAGAAGACATATATCGTCGAAGCGCATCCGGAGTTCTCATGCACTGCGTCACACCTAAGGAGGGCAAGCAGATCCTGCAATATACCTACTCGGGCATCTGTGGTAACCATGCAGCATTCAGAACGTAAATTGGAAAGACTTGCAGTCAAGGGTTCCTCTGGCCGACTACGGTTACTGATGCCAATGACATTATTCATAGTAATGGGCATGTTCTCTAGATTTTATAGGGCTGCGCTGAGTAGGTCGGTTTGAGCCGGCTTATTCAGCAGTAGGCCACAAGACATGAGTTTCTAAATGGTATGCTCTATTAAGCCGACCACTGGCTGTGTTAAATTCACAGTGCAGATGCTATTTACAAAAACCGATTAAATAATCAGATACGCTTTATGCTAAGCCTATAGTCGGGTGTATACATTCGGGTATCTTGATTATTTACAGGTATTGAGGATATATCCTTATAAGGATCGATAGCTGGTCTCCATTAAAATTGGGGATGCAAGTATCTCTCAAGTACACCTGACCACATATTGGGTTAAAGTCCATAAAGTGGTACTCGGCTTACATGCTTAGCCACCAATTGCCATGAGCAGAAAATTATTCTAGCTGACATGATGCTGAAGAGTTTACATACCGTGCAATATACTACTCGGGAAAGACTACAAGGTTAAAGATCTTTGACTTTATGTTTAATTGTTTCACAATTAAGCACACAGTTGGGGGCTACACCTAGTAGGTGCGCCTATTTGGCGCACACTATTCATATTTTTCTATGAAGCCCTTCGTAGCCTCGTTTCCAGCTGACATGAAGCACGACTCAGGAGAAGAAGCACTCAGATAAAGAGTACTCGAGAGCAATACACTCGGGAATTCTTCACCGTGGAGGATGAGTACTTGGCATCAGCTGTGACTCAACTATGAAGGTCTCAAGGGTTGCTGTGGAGGCCATGGGCCCCGGGTACCTCATGAGAAGCATTTGGACCACTCAGACAGAGGATGGGCCTATAATTAGGGATACAATAGGACTCCGCATACATAACCTTGTATGACAAGGAAAGGATATAGTCCTAGTCGGGCATATTGTATTCCTAGAAGGAAATCCCTTGGTCAGAGTCCGACTGGGATTTCTACTCTGTAACCCTGTCCCCCGGTATATAAGGGGAGGCAAGGCACCCCCTAAGGGCATAGCGCAATCTCACCAGAGAAACCTCAAAGGCAGTACACCACAATTGGACGTAGGGTATTACCTCATCTCGAGGGCCTGAACTAGTATAAATTGTTTCATGTTTCTTTGCAATCCATCAAGTTTAGGTCTCACGAGTAGCCCTACATTCTTATTGCCGATACAAAACATCGACAGTGGGCAACAGGAGGAAGACACACGACGCCTGCAAGCTGAGCGTGACCCTCGCAATGACAATCTGCGCAAGGCTGGGCAGACCGCTCAACAAGAGATCCTCCAAACCCGAGTAGGCAACCATGACGTCTTCATGACCCCACAATAGAACGTCATGGCAGCTGCCACATTGTTGGACACCTTGCAGTTCGGACCCGACAACCAGACCACCCCGACGATTGTAAGGATCAAGGCAATGATCACCGCTGCAGCATGCCAGCAGCAACAACAGTCGAGAGACACTCTCATACCGTCAAATAAGACGGCCTCAGCTACAGCAGTCTCATCTGCCTCAGCACGGCACTGGGCAGCTGACTCCGGTTAGCACCACTTGGAGTCTCACCATACGCCTCTCGGCAACCGAGGCAATAGCCAACGGTGTGATCACCGTGAGGAGCGTCGTGGCAACCAGGATGCTTGAGGACGACTACTGCAAGATCTCTGCCACGACATCAACGCTCGACGCTAGGAACATGAGGAGGATAAACACCACCAACTCGAAGTCATGTATGAGCACTTCAGCCACCACCACGAGCGGTTTCATCGCCGCAATCGGAGTCGGAGCACTCACCCAGACGAAGGAGTTCTAGCATTCACCCACGAACTACAACAAGTCGACTGGCCATCTAGCTTCAAGCTGACTGGAATAGAGAAGTACGATGGGAAGACCAACTCGGAGTCCTGGCTGACCGCATACACCTTGCCTATCTGAGCGGCTGGAGGTGATCACAAGGCCATGGCTAACTACCTACCAGTCGCGTTGGCTGACTCAATAAGGACATGGCTGACGGGGCTTCCTAGTCGGTCAATTGGCTCCTAAGGGGAACTACGTGAACACTTTGTTGAAAACTTCCAAGGAACCTACGAGAGGCCATCTTCCGAGTACGATTTGTACCAGTGCCACAAAAGGAAGAACGAGTCCCTCCGTGACTTCATCAAGCAGTTTTGCAAGAAAAGGAACTCAATCCCCAAAATCAAGGACGAGGTTGTCATCGCTACCTTCCATAAGAGAGTCAGAGATACCCCGTTCATCCCCAAGTTTACTCGAAAGCCTCCCAACTCTGTCAAAGTTTTATTTGACATGGAGAACAAATACACCAACTCAGCCGACGCTGTTGCCGAGGCACTCAACGACAAGCCCCAATAGAATTAGCGACGAGAGACGAATGACGCGGCCCTATCCAAGCCTAGGAACCACAAGCAGAAATCTCGGGACCTCATTGCGGTAGTCAATCGCAACCGTCCTTGACCTGCTAGAACCGAAGATTATTAGAACAACAAGTGACATGCTCGGGGGCTCAAAAACTCAAATGCAAGGATGCAATCCCCACTCCCAACTTGTGCAATACTGAACAGCTAAGTCATTTTCTAATACATATTTCCTCCTTCATATGATATTCTCATCCAAATGGGGCAAGAGGCAACTCACTTCCCTATGGTTTGACTCGGATACGGCTTAGCACCAGTCGGGATCGGATCTAAGGGGATGAGATCATCAATTCCTCACTCGGCCTCGCCAATGCCACAGCCGCTTACACCTAATAGGTGTACATACTGCATATTTTCTGTTTTTGCTCTTAATGATTGCAAAAGTACTCGAGTAGCATAAATTCTGATCCGTGAAACTTTGCTCCATGAAAGATGAACTCAAGTCACCCAAAACACATGTTTGGGAATGAGCCATGATCCGACTCCCGACGCTCGGGGGCTATGACTAGTCGGGCAAAGTGTTTAAATGTAAGGGGTCAACTACTCGGGGAAACTAATATCAATAAGAGGGGGAAACTAATATCACCAGAGAATATAGCGAAAGCAATACACCACAATTGGAAGTAGGGTATTACCTCACCCTGAGGGCCTGCACAAGGATAAATCGTCTTGTCTTTTAAAGTCCATCGAGTTTTGGTCTGACGAATAGCCCCATATAATTATTGCTGATATAAAACATCAACACAATACCTAAGATCAAGGACGAGGTTGTCATCGCTGGCTTCCGGAAAGGAGTAAAGGACACCTTGTTCATCTCTAAGTTCACTCGGAAGCCTCCCAATTCTTTCAAGGCCTTATTCGACATGGCAAACAAGTACGCCGACTTAGCTGATGCCGTCGCCGAGGCACTTGACGACAAAAAGGAGCCCTGACAGAAGGAGTGAAAGGACACCAATGATGCGGCCCCGTCTAAGGCTAGGAATCACAAACGCAAGTTGGAGGACGTCGTAGCAACTGTCGAGCGAAACCGATTGTGACCCCCAAGGACAGACGACTAGCAAAAGTTTTATGAATGACCATGCCCTTTCCACCAAAGGGTAAACACACGGCCAAAAATTGCTTCATGCTGAAGAAGTTCGCCGAGCACACATCAGCATCCGGCGAGCAGAAAGACAAAGACAAGACTGACTCGGGTGCAGCCGGCAACTATCAAGATCCCTAGGCCGAGCTCAACCATATATTTGAAGGGCCATCCGCATAGAGTCCAAGCGTAAACAGAAGCTAATCGCCCGAGAGGAGAACTCAGTCTCGTCTGATGCCCCCCAATACCTACGCTGGTCAGAGACGGCAATCACATCGACTGCTTAGATCACCCTGACCGAGCAACGCATCTAGGACACTACCCACTCGTCCTGGACCCGGTCATCAGAAGCATCAAGTTGAAGAAGGTTCTCATTGATGGAGGAAGCTGTCGATGCTTTGCAATGGCAATAAGACTATGGGGCTACTCGGCGAGAGTGAATTCAGTGGACTCAGAGGCAACACAAGAGAATTATACTTGGTTCAGGCCCTCAAGGTGAGTAATACCCTACGTCCAGTTGAGGTGTTATTCCTCTAAGTGTATGTAGACCGATGCATCTGGTTGCTCTTGTTGTGCTTGCCCCTGAGGGGCGCCCTGCCTCCCTTTATATACTAGGGGACAGGGGTACATGATAAGGATCCCAGTCGGATACGACCAAGGGATTTCCTTCTTAGAGATAGAGTCCTATCCGACTAAGACTATGTTTCCTTATTATACAAGGCATAGCCTACCGGGTGCTATCTTATATCTAATCACATGGTTCGGCCCATCCTCTATCCGAGTGGCCCATATACTGGTAATGAGGTACCCGGGGCCCATGGCCTCCACAGTAGCCCCTGAGACCTTCATAGTCGAGTCATAGCTGATGCCGAGTGCTCGTCCTCCACGATGAAGGTTGCCCGAGTGCGGTGCGCCCGAGTACTCTTTGTCGGATAAGTCTTCTCCCGAGTCCTGCTTCATGTCAGCTGGCAGCGAGGCTATGAAGGGCTTCATGTAAATATATATGAATAGTGTGCACCAAATAGGCGCACCTATTAGGTGTAGCCCTCGACTTTGTGCTTAATTGTGAAGACAATTAAACATAAAGTCAAAGCTCTTTAACCTGGAAGTCTTTCCCGAGTAGATTACTACTGGTATTTGTGACTCTTCGGTATCATGTCAACCGGAGTAAAGTTTATAGTCTTGCCGAGTAGGAGACTACTCATATATAGGACTCTTCGACTTCATGTCAGTCGGAATATATGTTTATAGTCTTGCCGAGTAGAATGCTACTCGTATATGGGACTCTTCAGCGTCATGTCAGCTGGAAAAAAGGGTTTATAGTCTTTTCCGAGTGGCGTCCCACTCAAAAGTTAGACTCCTCCGCATCATGTCAGCGGGAAAAGACATTTATAGCCTCTCCCGAGTAGTGCACTACTCGAAAGTTAGACTCTTCCGCATCATGTCAGCGGGTAAAATGTTGCTCATGGTAACTGATGGCCATGCATGTAGGCCGAGTACCACTTTATGAAAATAAATCCATGGCGTGGTTAGGTATACTCGAGAAAGATACATGCATCTCCAATTTTAATGAAGACTAGCTTGCGATCCTTATAAGGATGTATCCTCGAGACCTGGTGAATAAAACAGATATCCAAACATATATGTTTAGCAATAAGGCTCTCATGAAGCATATCTTTTTACCTCATCGGCTCCTGTTAGCAGCACCAGCACTATAATTTCAACTCAGCCTGCTGGCAGCCCACATGGAGCATGCTACTGTAGGAACTCATATCTTGTTGGCCCAGTGCGGACTGTGTAGGCCCAAGCCCATTTAGTCGACATCGGTTATAAAAAGACGGGGAGAGAGAAAAAGATTCTGTCATCTTCCCCAAATCAGCCAGTCTCTTCATCTTCCACCTTCGCGCCCAACTTTTCGCCTCCTGCCCGGCTAGGGTTAGCTGCTGCTATTCCCCACCCGAACTCGGGTGATTTCAATCCTCCCCGTTTGCTCCAAGCCCCCAATTTGCTTTTCCCCAAATCTCATCGCCTCCAGTCATGCCGAGGGCTTCGGATCCTGCGGGGGCGCCGGGAAGTTCTTGGCCGGTGCCGGATTGTGGCTCGGTGAAGCTGAAGCGGCTGGAAAGTGAGCTGAACTTGGCCAGCCAAGAGGTGATTCGCTGGCGGCCGGCCAGGGATGAGTCGAGCCCGAATCCCCGACATGGAGAAGCGGTAGTTTTCGCCTCCTTTTTCGATCGAGGCTTGTGCCTTCCGTCTTCTGATTTCTTCCGCCGCATCCTTGATTTTTATGGGCTGGAGTTAGTGCATTTGAACCCCAACTCAATCCTTCATATCTCTATTTTTGTCACTCTGTGTGAGTGCTATTTGGGTGTGGAGCCCCATTTCTTCTTCTTCAGGCATCTGTTCCACATTAAGCCTCAGCCCTCCAAATCTAACATCAGTGTAATCGGGGGGGCTGGTCTTCAATTGAGGGGTGATAGGAAAAATTCGTATCTTGATCTTCCCTTGAAGTCCTCCTTGAAAGGCTGGCACAAGGAGTGGTTCTATTGCGCAAATCTGGCACCCTCCTTACGGCCATTTACCAGCTTGCCGCCGGTGTTTTCGCCGAACTGGTCAGCGGACCCAACCTATGAGGAGATGGGTCAAGTGCACCTGCTGCTGGCGAAGCTAGATAATTTCAAGAAGGCCGGCTTGACGGGTCCTTGGGTAGCCAGGCGGTTCCTAACCCGGCGCTTCCATCCCCTGAAGCTGAGGAGCGCGTTCGGCTGGGACTATCAGGGAAAAAATGACCCTGACCGAGTTAGTCGGGAGTCGGCCGACGAGCAGAAGGTAACGGAGACCTTGTTCGGATACTTCTCCAGCGGGGTAATTGAAACCAAAGACAAGAAGAGACGCATTGCGTCTTTCAGGCGCAACCGGCCCCGGACCGAGGTAACATCCGTCTTCCCTTCGTAGCGTACGCTTGCGGGCTCAAATGTCTGAGTTTCCGGCAGCACTTGATGTATCTTGTTGATTTTCTTGTAGTGGTGCGTGGAGTTTGATGAAGACTCCCGTCCATTGTCGGCTGTCGCGTCGAAGAAGAGGCCGAGGAGTCCCTCCGCTGCCCAACCCGACTCCAAGAGAGCGGGGAAGAAACCGATTTTATATCGCGGCGAGGGGGCCATGACGGCGCGCGCTGTGAGCGGAAGCTTGAAAATAAAGGACGCCGCTGCCGCGACACCCATGCGATCGAGCCCCAGGCTGAAACTTGCAAATTTGAGCCCGACGTTGTCGAGCCCGGTCGTAGCGCCGGCGAGGTACCGGTAGGAGCAAACGCCGCCAGGGGCAGAGGCGCCCGAGCCAACCGTGCCGAAGTCGGGGCCGACTCGGGTTGATGCGCCACCGCTGACTGTGATGCCGACCGGGCCGACTGTCGGAGCTAGCGCTCCGCCGGGGAGCAGGTCACCCAGCAAGAAGCTGAAGTTCTCCAAGAGGTGCGCTGCTCTAGGTCTTCTGAAGTCTTTGTGTGTTGAAGTAATGTCTTGATGTCTTGCTTCGTCGTGCAGGAAGTGGGCCGATATCGATCTCAAGGAGGTCGACTCGACTGCTCCACCTGACGAGCCCGTCCCAGCCGAGCTAGCGGCCGCGAACACACCTGTTGAGCCGGCGGCCAGCCCGGTTGCTGAGACTGAGGTGGCTCCAACTACAGAGCCGCTGCCGCCACCCGACCGAGAGGTGGCTGCTGAAACTGAGGCCCCAGCCCTCGAGGCACCACACGTTGCGGAAGCCGCGGACGGAGCCCCTGAGCCGGTCCCCGAAGTCGTGGGGGAGGGCGGTGCTAAGGCCAGGACCCCGTCGCCGTCGTGGTTGTCGTCGTCACCATCGCCGCCGCCGCTGGAGATCCCACATCTGCCTCGGATCGAAGCTCCTCCACGTGTGATGCCCCGGACCTTTACGTGGACAGCTCGCGACGGTACTGTGAAAAGCTTCAGGCTCGATAGAGTCGTTGCAAGGAGAGAGCGCGAAAGCCTGCTTCGTGCCGCCATCAGCGGGTCCCAAGGGGTCGCGGTATGATTCTTGTAGTAGAGCTCTAGCAATCTTCTTGTTTTGATGTTTGACTCCGTCCTTGATCTGTCCTTTATCCTGAGCAGAAGCTTGTCGACCGCAATGAGGCGATGACAGAAATCTTGGTCGAGGTAGCTCCCCACCTCGCAGAATTGGAACAGCTCTGGGCCTTAAGGGCTGAGATGGAGGAGCGTCATGCGGGGAGGGAGGCCTGGTTGAAGAGCGGTGCCAATCAGACATGGGCCCTAGCCAGAAAGATCAGAGGTAAAATCCTCGTGTATATCTTCCCGACTGAACCGTTGATGTATTCATCCAGCTGCGTTGTTCCCGACTGCCCAGTTGTGTCATGACTGCACGGTTGAGCTCTTGGCTAATCTGTGGTGCAGACCTCGAAGCGGAGTTAAAGACCCAAACAAAGAGGGAATCGCAGCTGAAGGAGGCCGAAGAAGCCAAGGCCGAGCTTAAGAAGGTCAAGGCCGACCTGACAAAGGCCAACACCGAGCTTGACCGGGAGAAGTCCGAGTTGGAGAGGGCCGTCGTCAAGCTCGGTAAGGAGAAGGCTGAACTGGAGAAGACCGTGGCCGAGTGGGAGTCCGACTACGAAAGTAAGTCCTCAACCTGACTGTGATTTTGGCCAATCCATTAGTTATCCTGTGTGTAGCCGAATTTGACAAGCTTACTTGCCGGCTGATCTGGGCAGACATGAGAACCAATGTCCGGGCCCAGTATCAGTTCTACACAGAGGAGATAAGGTTGATCAGGGAGTCACGGGAGGCCCTCGTCGGGTCCGTGAAAGGGCTCCTTGACCTTATAGATCCCCGCCCAGTGGGAACCAGCTGCAGCAGAATCCCTCAGATAGTGGGGCGTCTCGAGGATGCACCGAGTGCCTTGAGAAGGTACTCGGATGAGCGTGTTATCGCCGGCGTGGCCCAGACCCTGGCGATGACCAAATCCATATACCCTAGGGCGGATATTGAGGCCATTGGGGAGGGGTTTGCCGAAGAGACGACGCCAGAGGAGGCGCTGTAGCTGATCACCCGGGCGAAGCCGACTGCAGAAATAATTACCCGAGACCTGGGTCTGTAAGGGCAACAAGTTATGTAGTCGGAATATATAAACTTGTGTAAACAAGCATGTGTAAATATGCGTGCAATGCAGCCAAGCTTATTATTCAGTTGTCATTAGCTTTACTTGACCGTGTAGTATGCACCGAGTTAGTCTGTCAGAACTTAATAAAAACGTTCGAAGTAAGAGGTTGTACTCGGGCAAACGTGACAGTCATAGTAAGGCTTCATAACCGAAGTGAGATAAGCTCGTATATTATTGACAGCGCACATATATACATGCAGCCCCCGATTCACTACTCGGTTGATACAAGCGGCGTAGTGAGTCAGAAGAACTGTACACATGAAAATTATAGAACTCAGGTATAGAAAGGACGTAGCTGTTCTATGTTCCATGAGTTGCTGATGAGAACACCGTCTTCGGTCTTCAGTCGGTAGGCGCCTGGCCGCGTGACCTCGGCTATAATGAACGGCCCTTCCCAGATTGGGGATAATTTATGCCTGTCTTTGGTGGTTTGTATTTTCCTCAGAACGAGATCCCCGACCAAAAAGGCGCGGCCACGGACATTGCGATTGTGGTAGCGACGTAGGCCTTCAAGATACCTTGCCGACTGGATAGTTGCGGTGTCTCTTGCTTCTTCCAGCTGATCTAGTTCGACCAGTTGGGTATTGTTGGAGTCATCTTCTGAGTAGGCCTGGACTCGTGGAGAGCCGAACTGTAACTCGGTAGGTAGCATAGCCTCGGCACCGTAGACCAGAAAGAAAGGGGATTGCCCTGTCGCCCGACTAACCGTGGTTCTGAGAGACCAGAGAACGGATGGGAGTTCTTGTACCCACCGGCCCGCATATGGTTGTAGCCAGTCGAATATCCTGGCCTTGATGCCTTATAAGACCATGCCGTTGGCTCGTTCAACCTGCCCATTGCTCCGCGGGTGTGCCACAGATGCATAGCAGATCTTGATGCCAAAATCATCGCAGAAGTCTTGGAATATGCCCGCCACAAACTAAGTACCATTGTCGGTGATGATGCGGTTAGGGACTCCGAACCGGTATAATATACTCATGATGAAGTCCTTTGCTCATGCCGCTGTAATTGTTGCAACGGGTTTAGCCTCAATCCACTTGGTGAACTTATCCACCGCGACGAATAAATGTGTGAACCCTCCTGGCGCTTTCTTGAAAGGCCCGACCATGTCGAGCCCCCATACTGCAAATGGCCAGGAGATGGGGATAGTTTGGAGTTCCTGGGCTGGAAGGTTTGTTTGTCTTGCGTAGAACTGGCAACCCTCGCACTTGCGAATGATGTCTTTGGCGTCTGTTACTGCTGTGGGCCAGAAAAATCCCTGCCGGTAAGCCTTTCCGACTAACATCTTGGATGCGGCGTGGTTACCACATATGCCCGAGTGGATTGAGTGCAAAATCTGCTTGCCCTCCTCGGAGGTGACGCAGCGCATGAGGACACCGGATGCGCTCCTTCGGTATAGGTCTTCTCCGACTAGTAGGAAGCTTTTGCTTCGACGCTTTATCTGCTCGGCTTGACTGCGATCTTCTGGGAGTTTGTCGTCCGTGAGAAATTTGACAACAGGAGTCCTCCAGTCTGGACATATGTGCAACACCTCGTCTGTGGTCGGGGTAGGCTCACCTCCCGACTGATCTGGTGCCGGTTTCTTCTTGACTGATGGCTCCATGAGTTGCTCGACAAAGATTCCTGTTGGAACTGCTTCTCGCTTGGATCCTATGTTTGCCAGCTCGTCTGCTGCGTCATTGTATTGGCGCAGGACATGTGTGATTTCTAGCCCGTTGAACTTGTTTTCCAGCTTGCGGACCTCCTGACAGTATGCCGCCATGGTGTCATCGAGACAGGTCCAGTCTTTCATGACTTGGTTTACCACGAGTTGAGAATCTCCGCGCACGACCAGTCGACGTATGCTGAGTGATATAGCGATGCGGAGCCCGTGAACAAGTGCCTCGTACTCAGCGACATTGTGGGAAGCCGGGAAGTGGATTTGTAGAACGTACTTCAGTTTTTCACCGGTGGGGGACGTCAATATGACTCCGGCCCCGGCGCCACCGATCCGTAGAGAACCGTCGAAGTACATTGTCCAGTACTCTAGCTTTGCTGTTGGTGTAGGCAGTTGGACTTCTGTCCACTCGGCTACTAAGTCGGCTAGAGCTTGAGACTTGATTGTTGTCCGTGGCTGAAAGGTGATGTCAGACGCCATCAACTCGAGTGCCCATTTAGCGATTCGGCCGGTGGCCTCGCGATTATGTAGGACATCCCCGAGTGGAAATGCTGTGACCACCGTGACTTGGTGTGCTTGGAAATAATGCACCAGCTTCCGGACTGTGATAAGTAGGCCATATAGCAGCTTCTGGACCTGCGGATATCTCGTTTTGGAGTCGGCAAGGACCTCGCTGACGAAGTAGACTGGCCGTTGTATTTTTTGAATATGGCCCTCTTCGGATCGCTCAACCACCAGCACCGTGCTGACTACCTATGTTGTTGCCGCCAGATATAGCATTAGCAGTTCTTGGGGCAGAGGTGACGCTAACACGGGGGGTGATGTGAGGAATTATTTGAAGTTTTCAAAGGCTCGCTGGGCTTCCGGAGTCCATTGGAAATTGTCGGTCTTTTTGAGTAGCTTGAAGAAGGGCATGCCCCGTTCACCCAGTCGGGAGATAAATCGGCTGAGTGCCGCCATGCAGCCTGTCAGCTTCTGGACGTCTTTGAGGTTAGTCGGGGGTGCCATGTGTCTGATGGCGTTGACTTTCTCCGGGTTGGCCTCGATGCCGCGGTGCGAGACGATGAAGCCGAGTAACTTTCCGGATGGCACCCCGAAGGCGCATTTTTTCAGGTTCAACTTCATCTTGAATCTTCGAAGGTTTTGGAAGGTTTCTTCCAAGTCAGCGATGAGGTCTTCTTTGGACTTGGTCTTGATCACCACATCGTCGACGTAGGCTTCCACGTTGTGCCCGATCTGAGTATGCAGACACCGCTGAATAGCCCTTTGATAGGTTACGCCCGCGTTCTTCAGACCGAACAGCATTGTGATATAGCAATATGCTCCAAACGGTGTGATGAAAGATGTCTTCAAGCAGTCTTCCTCCCTCAGGCTGATTTGATGGTATCCCGAGTAGCAGTCGAGAAAACTGAGTAGGTCGCACCCTGCCGTGGAGTCAACCACCTGATCTATCCAAGGAAGACCAAATGGGTCCTTGGGGCACGCTTTGTTGAGGTCGGTGTAGTCGACGCACATGTGCCATTTACCGTTTTTCTTCCGGACCAGAACTGGGTTTGCCAGCTAGTCCGAGTGGTAGACCTCTTTGATGAACCCGGCTGCGAGGAGTTTGGTAATTTCCTCCCGGATAGCATCTTTGCGGTCTTGAGCGAAGCGCCGCAGGCGTTGCTTGACTGGCTTGGCGTCTGTCTTCACGTTTAGGGCGTGCTCGATCACCTCCCTTGGTACGCCCGGCATGTCGGACGGTTTCCACGCGAAGATATCCTTGTTGGCTTGGAGGAAGGTGACGAGCGCGTCTTCCTATTTGGGGTCAAGTCCAGTCCCGACTAGAGCAGTCTTGGAGGGGTCGGAAGGGTCCAGGGGGATCTTCTTCGTGTCAGAGTCCGCTGAAATTCCCGACTTCGCTGCTTTTTTCGCCGGAACTTGATCTTGCTCGACTTCTGTTGTGACGGCTTGCCAAATGTTGTCGCGCTCGACTACCGCTTCTTGTGATTGAGCCAGTTCGCAACTCTCCTTGTCGCAGGTGAAGGCTTGCTTGACGTCGCTGCGGAGGGAGAGGACTCCTGCTGGTCCAGGCATCTTCAGCACCATGTATGTATAGTGCGGTATCGCCATAAATTTGGCGAGTGCCGGTCGTCCGAGTATCGCGTGGTACGCAGTCTCGAAGTCGGCGACCTCGAAGCAGACAGTTTCTGTGCGGAAATTATCCCGCGTGCCGAAGGTTACTGGCAAAGTTATCTGCCCGAGTGGAGTTGATGATAGGCCGGGAATTATCCCGTGGAAGGGCGCAGTGCTCTGCCGTAGTTCTGAACGAGGAATTTTCATCTCGTCCAAAGTCTTGGCGAACAGGATATTGAGCGCGCTGCCTCCGTCGATGAGGGTTTTCTTCAGCCTGATGTTTCTGACGACCGGGTCCAGGACGAGTGGATAGCGTCCCGGGTGGGAAACCCGATCTGGGTGATCTGTGCGATTGAAGGTGATGGCCATCTCTGACCAGCGCAGGTATTGGGGGGTGTCGGCCGTGGAGACCGTGTTGATGTCACGCGCTGAAAGCTTCTGTTTGCGCTTGGACTCATATGCGAGTGGTCCCCCGAAGATATGGTTGAGCTCGGCTTGAGGATCTTGGAAGTCGTCAGCCGGACCCGAGTATGGCTTGTCTTTGTCCTTGTCGGCGCCAGACAATGAAGTCTGCTCGGAGGCAAACTTTTTGAGCATATAGCAGTCTTTGGCCGCGTGCTTTCCCTTGGGGTGAAAGGGGCATGGCCCGCTCATGACTTTCTGGTAGTCGTTGTTCCGCTGGAGCCGCGACCGGCTGCGCTCCATGTTGGCCACCTCATTGTCCGACTTTCGTTTACAGCTGCCGGACTTGTTTTGAGACGGCTCGTTGTCGGCTTTCGCCTTCTGTTCTTTCTGTCGGGGCTCCTTCTTCTCATCGAGGGCCTCGGCGACCGCTTCGGCCGAGTCGGCGTATTTATTGGCCATGTCGAAGAGCGCCCGGACTGTGGATGGTGGCTTCCGAGTGAATTTTGCAATAAGCGGAGCGTCTTTTACCCCTTTGCGAAAGGCGGCGATGATGGCTTTGTCTTTGACAGTTGGGATTTGGTTGCGCTTCTCGGAAAACCTTTTGATGAATTCGCACAACGTTTTTCTTCTAGTGCAGTTGATAAAGATCATGCTCCGAAGCAGGTCTGTCGTAGGTCCCCTGGAAATTAGCGATGAACCGCTCCCTGAGTTGTCCCCAGGAACCGATCGACCGCCTCGGGAGGCCTGTTAGCCATGTCCTCGCCGAGTCGGCTAGCACGACTGGGAGGTAGTTAGCCATGACTCTGCTGCCGCCCCCAGCAGCTTGAACTGCCAGGGTGTAAACGGTAAGCCAGGACTCTGGGTTTGTCTTGCCGTCGTACTTTTCGATCCCGGTGGGCTTAAAGCCAGTCGGCCACAAGACGTCTTGTAGCTCTCGAGGGAAGGCTGGGATGCCTTCGTCTTTGTGAGGGCTCCGACTCTGATCTTGGCGATGTAGTCGCTCGTGGTGGATGCCGAAGCGCTCGTTTTCGTCTTCCAGTCGGCGGTGTTCATCTTCTTCGCGTTCTTCGCATCGGGCGTTTATGGTGTGACGAAGGTCTCGGTGCAGTCGAACTCGGAGGTCCTGATTGGGTCGACGATCGTACTGGCGTCGCCGCCGGTTGTCATTATTGGTATTGCCGAGCGTTGTTTGCTGGGACTCTTCGCGTTGCCGACTGGAGCCGGCCGCCCAGCGTCGCGCTGATGCAGATGAGCCTGCCGCTGGAGAACCCGACCGGTTGGTCGGTATAGCAGTGTCGCCCGATTGCTGTTGCTACTGACAGGCAGCAGCTGTGATCATCGCCTTGATGTTGGCGATAGTCGGGGTGGCCTGGTGATCGGCCCCGAGCTGGAGTGTGTCCAGCAGAGTCGCTGTGGCCACAACGTTCTGTTGTGGCGTGACAAAGACGTCGTGGTCGCCAATCTTGGTTTGGAGGATCTGTTGCTGAGCGATTCGCCCAGCCTGGCGCACCTCGTTGTTGCGGGCTTCGCGGTTGGCCTCCTCTTGTTGTAATCGGCGCGCCTCCTCTTGTCGCTCCTCTTGTAGTTGGCGTACCTCGGAAGGTGGTGTTGAAGCCATGAAGATCTCGCGGGAGAGGGGGAAGCTTGCCGAATTAAAGTCCGAGCTAGCGCTCGAACCGCTGTCCGACTTGGTGTCGGACTCCGAATAGTTTATCGGAGTGAGAACGACTCCGACCTCTCTAGATCCAATCTGAAACAGCGCTTGGCTATGTCCAAACTGAATCGCTGGAGATCGGGTCTGCTGCGTGGGATAAAGGTGCACAGCGTCGCCGGAATTGTACGGGAAATTGACGACCTCTCCCCTTCTCGGCCCAACTCGGGCTGGCTTAAGGCCTAGCGCAAGCCGGATGCCGAAGGAGAGGGTTGTCCCGATGTTCGGCGATGTGAAAGACTGCCGCAGGAAGACGCTGAAGGAGACGGCGGTGTCCTGTGTGCCGACTGGCGCAACGTCGGCTGGTTCCCCGGCTGGCAAGATTGGATCTGCCTCAGCCAGGGTGAGATTGCCGAATCGATCGGTGATGAAGTCTAAGCTTCCGAAGGTAATTGCATCTCCGGGGAAGAACTTGTTGCTGTCGACTCCGTTGATTGAATCCATCGAATCTTCAGATGAGGAATTCGCTAGAGTCCCCTACCTGGCGCGCCAACTGTCGATGCTTTGCACCGGCAATAAGACTATGGGGCTACTCGGCGAGAGTGAATTCGGTGGACTGCAGAGGAACACAAGAGAATTATACTGGTTCAGGCCCTCAAGGTGAGGTAATACCGTACGTCCAGTTGAGGTGTTATTCCTCTGAGGTGTATGTAGACCGATGATCTAGTTGCTCTTGTTGTGCTTGCCCTGAGGGGCGCCCTGCCTCCCTTTATATACTAGGACAGGGTATATGATAAGGATCCCAGTCGGATACGACCAAGGGATTTCCTTCTTAGAGATAGAGTCCTATCCGACTAAGACTATGTTTCCTTATTATACAAGGCATAGCCTACCGGTGCTATCTTATCTCTAATCACATGGTTCGGCCCATCCTCTACGAGTGGCCCATATACTGGTAATGAGGTACCCGGGGCCCATGGCCTCCACAGAAGCGCGCTCAACATTTTATCGCCAAAACGTTCGACGAGATGAAGATACCATGATCTGAGTTGCGGCCGAGTATAGCTCCCTTCCACGGGGTAATCCTCGGTCTTTCTTCAACTCCACTTAGACAGATCACTCTGCTAGTAACTTTGGCACGTAGGAAAACTTCCGCACAGAGAACATCTGTTTTGAGGTCGTCGACTTCAAGACCGCCTAACACGCCATACACGGACGGCCTGCACTCGCCAAGTTCTTGGTGGTGCCTCACTATACCTAGAAGGAACTCAAGATGCCAGGACCAGCTGGAGTACTCTCTCTACGTAGCGATGTTAAGCAAGCCTTCACCTGTAACAAAGAGAGTTGCGAGCTGGCCTAGTCTCAAGAAGCGGCAATCGGATGAAGCAACATCTGATTGGCTACAACAACTTCAAAGGAGAATGACCAAGTCTCGGTGAAAAAAGTAGCCAAGTCAGGAATTTCAGCGGATTCAAAAATGAAAAAGATCCCCCTAGACTCTTTCGACCCTACCAAGACTGCGCTTGTCAGGACCAGACTCGACCCCAAATTGGAAGACGAGCTCATCACCTTCCTCCAGGCGAACAGGGACATATTTGCTTGGAAGCCTTCCAACATGCCTGGTGTACCCAGGGAGGTGATCGAGCATTCCCTAAACGTCAAGCCGGACGCCAAACTAGTCAAACAATGACTACAACAC
Organism: Oryza meyeriana var. granulata; assembly: GCA_003991445.1. Taxonomy (NCBI): domain Eukaryota; kingdom Viridiplantae; phylum Streptophyta; class Magnoliopsida; order Poales; family Poaceae; genus Oryza; species Oryza meyeriana. The sequence continues at coordinate 91,325 of RYFJ01002698.1, forward strand.
TTTGCACAAGACCGCAAGGATGCTATTCGGGAGGAGATAACTAAGCTCCTAGCAATTGGGTTCATCAAAGAGGTCTACCACTAGGATTGGCTAGCCAACCCATCCCATTTCTGGTTCGGAAGAAGAATGGTAAATGCCGCATGTGCGTCGACTATACCGACTTAAACAAGGCGTGTCCGAAAGATCCATTTGGTCTACCCAAGATAGATCAGGTGGTCAATTCAATTGCGGAATGTGATCTACTCAGTTTTCTCGACTGCTATTCGGGATATCATCAGTTCAGCCTAAAGGAGGAAGAGTGCTGAAAGACGTCTTTTATCATGCCATTCGAGGCATACTACTATGTCACAATGCCGTTAGGGCAAAAAAACGCTGGCGCAACGTATCAACGTGCTATCCAGCGGTGTCTTTACACTCAACTCGGGCACAATGTGGAGGCATATGTCGATGAAGTGGTGATCAAGACCAAAGTCAAGGACGACCTCATTGCCGACTTAGAAGAAACATTTCAAGGCCTTCGAAGATTCAAGATGAAGCTTGTCGATGTTTTACACCGGCAATAAGAATATGGGGCAAGTCATGAGACCTAAACTTGATGGATTGTAAAGGAACACGTGATGATGCCACTGAGACCTTCATAGTTGAGTCATAGCTGATGCCGAGTGCTCATCCTCTTTGGGGAAGGCTTTTCGAGTGCTTTACTCCCGAGTACTCGTTGTCCGAGTGCTTCCTAAGCACTTTGCTCTAGAGTACTCATTGTCTGAGTGCTTCTTCTCCAAGTCCTGCTTCATATCGGCTGGCAACGAGGCTATGAAGGGCTTTGTAGAAAATTATAAATAGTGTGTGTCGAATAGGCGCACCTATTAGGTGCAACCCCCGACTTTGTGCTTAATGGTGAAACAATTAAACATAAAGTCAAAAATCTTTATCCTTTTAGTCTTTCCTGAGTAGTGTACTACTCGGAAATTAGACTCTTCAGCATCATGTTAGCTAGAAGATTTTTTGGTCAAGGCAATTGTTGGCTAAGCATGTAAGCTGAGTCCACTTCATGGATTCTAACCCAATATGTGGTCAGGTGTACTTGAGAGATACCCATATCTCCAATTTTAATGGAGACAAGCTATTGATCCTTTTAAGGATATATCCTCAATACCTGGTAAATAATTTAGATATCTGAACATATGTGTCCAGCAATTAGGTTTTCATGAAGCATATCTGATTATTTAATCGGTTTCTATAAAATAGCATATGTACTATGATTTTAACACAGTCAGTAGTCGACCCAATAGGGCATACAATTTAGAAACTCATATCTTGTGGCCCAATACTGAATCAGTCAGCCTAGGCCCACTTATCAGCACAGGCTTTATAAAGCGGGGAGAGAGAAAAGATTCCCCCTTCTTCTCTAGTCCACCAAACGTTTAGTCTTCTAGCTTCCGCACCCAAATTTCGCGCTTTCCACCTCGCTAGGGTTTGCTATAGCCTGTGCCCCCACTCGAGACTCGCCAGATTTTGCTCTGGCGCACCCATTCCTAACCGCCACAAGCCATTCCCCCAAATTTTTTGCCTCCGACTATGCCGAAAGCCCCATTTGAGATCCTTGATATGACCGCCGGAGTTTGGCCAATGTCGAACTACAGCCCGGTGAAGCTAAAGCTGCTGGAGAAGCGGTTGATGTTGTAGCAGCAAGATGTTATCCACTGGCGTACCGCAGAGAGGGAGTCCATGCCAGTGCCTAAATCTGGTGAGACCGTTGTCTTCACTTCATTTTTCGACCGCGGTATTGCCCTCCCTTCCTCGGATTTCCTCCGCCAGCTTTATCTTTCTACCAAATAGAGTTGGTGAATTTGAATCCCAACTCTATCCTTCACATCTCCATCTTCGCCACTCTGTGCGAAGCTTTTCTGGGGGTTAAGCCCCATTTCAATCTTTTTTTATACTTGTTCCACATCAAGCCCCAGCCGTCCAAGAACAAAATCCAAACCATTGGGAGGGCCAGTCTCCAACTCAGTAACGAGATGAAGAAAGCATATCTCAACGTCCCCCTAAAAACTTCCCTAAAGGGCTGGCACAGAGAATGGTTTTACTGTTCTAATCTTGAACCTTTTCTGCCCCCTTTCACTGGTTCCCCACCAATGGTTCTGCCCAGCTGGTCATCAGTGCCAACTTATGAAGAAATGGGGCAGGTATACAGCTGATGGATAAGATCGATCTCTTGAAGAGAACGGGGCTGACTGGTCCCTGGGTGGCAAGGTGCTTCTTGAATCACCACACAGACCACTGAAGGCCAAGACCCATTTCGGCTGGGACTACCAACGCAAAGATGACCCTAGCCATGAATACCCCGACGTAGCCGACAAGAACAAGGTTACTGATACCTTGCTCAGCTTCTTCATCAATGGAGTGGTGGAGACTGAGGAAGAGGGTGCCCCCAAGCCCTACTGGCAGGGCAGGCCTCGGCCACAGGTAATCTTGAAAGATTGATATTGGATTGTTATCCTTCTATGACAAATAGTTGTGGGTATCCGTCTTGGCTTGTTTTGCAATGCATGAGGTATGTCGTCGATATACTTGCAGGACTGTGAGGAGTTCGGTAATGACTCCCAGGATTAGCCGGTCACAAAATCAAAGAGGCGGCCAGCCAGCCTTTTTGCCGCTCGGCACAGCCCCAAGAGGGCTGGGAAGAAACCAATTGAAGACCAGGCAAGAAGAAGAAAAGCACACCAAGTGTAGTGCCAGGGAGCATAATGATCAAGGACCCTGTCAGTTCAGCTCCTAGGCCACCAAGCCCATGACCTGCGCCGCCAAGCCCAAGGCCAGCGCCACCCAGTCGACTGTGTCACAAACAGAGCCAACAGAGACAAAATCACCACCGCTGACTGCCACGCCAACTGGCCCGACAGCCGGCCGCCCTCCGCTGCCGAGCAGGCTATCAAGCCCCTCTCCGACATCTTCTGGAGCTCCCCTGTGGAAGTTCAAGACTTCCAAAAGATAAGAAATCTTCAATCTTCTAAGGGCCCATTTGGTAGGGATTCTCGAGGGTGATTCTCAATCGGATCAATTGGAGTTAAGCCAAACAGGCAAAAAATCCCCCTGATTATCAGCCGAATCGATCCGCTGTGATTCTTAATTTTACATACGAATGGAGAATCAGGCAAAAGGCAGCTTCTCGTGAGAATCCAACGAACGAAAATTGAAAATCCCCACAAGAATTCACAAAAACTACCCGCCTACCACTAGGTATACCCCTCCATCCCTATCGAACCTACAAGTCGAGGAGACTAACCTCGCCCTAGACTTCGGGATCCAGACGACGCTACCGCCGCCGCCATCGCCGGTCTCCAGCCCGCGCCGTGCCACCGCCGTCGGGTCTCCAGCCCACGCTGCCATCGCGGGTCTCCAGCCCGCGCCGCGTCGCCGCTGTCGGGTCTCTAGCCCGCGCCGCCGCCATCCGGTCTCTAGGCAATAGGCAACAGGCAAGAGGCAACAAAAGCTCTCCCGATAGTCCCGATAGCACATTTCAGCATTTTTTTTGTATGTTAGTATAGGCAAGAGGTGTGATTTATATTTTCTATGCTAGCACATAACCTGAGGAGAATAGTCTAACCTGAGGAGTAAAAGCTTATTTCCTATGCTAGCGCTCTCCCGAATTTGTTCTGTGTCCTTCCTCTCAAGTTAATATTTTATCCTTTATCTTTAACTAGCTCATAACAACCAGTACAGAGAATAGCCATCAAAGATGTACTGTACTCGATATTTTATTTATACTTTCTCACTTATATTTATAGTTAATATTTATAGTTGGATACCAGCCTCATATTGCTCACTTGCTCACTAGATTTTTATTTAGTACTGTAGTCATATTAGTTGGAGACCAGTTCAGAGAAGAACACATATTATTTTAGTACTGTACGCGATATTAGTAGTGTTAGTGCCTATATAAATTAGATATGAAAGTAGATGTCACAGCCCCAAATCTAATTTCAGGTAATTAGGGTTATAACCTACTGCCACTAGAGTGCACAAACAAAATCCTTTCAATGTCGCTTCATGCGAAATTAAAGTTTGCAAAAATATTTTCAAAAACTCTCAATAGTAAAACCCTAACGGCAAAAATGGACCAACTCCTAACAGTGAAACAAACTTCATAGAAACATATATGAAAAATAATTTATTCAAACACTAGCCTGTTCATCATGAATCAATATAGTTTTTCCAGAATTTATTTCATTAGTTTAGACCCCTCAAAAATTCCAAACAAGTTTCAGCCTGGATCCTTCTCTTTGCCCCTTGCATTGGTACAGTTTAAGGATTTTTCTGAAGATGTTAGGTTGCACATAAAATCATGGAAAAAAATCCCTGTGAGCACTATCTCACCAAATTAACCCACTGTAAAAATTTACATAATTTTATCAGATCAATAAAATACTTCAACAAAATCCCTCAAATCAGCAAAGCTAGGAAGCTAGCTGAATAAATTGGTTTACTTCTAAAATTCACCACATGAAAATGAAGACTAATTAGAACAGAGCCTTTTTGCCAAAGTGTGTGCCACATGAACCCTATTCATCAGGAATTTGGATTAATTTATCTCCAAAGAAAACACATAAAAATGATAAGATCAAGGCACTGGAGAAATGAACTAAACTGCAGAAAGACTGGATTTAGTATATGCCGACTTTGCTTTTACACCAGAGATGAACCAACCTCTTCTAGCAACGAATTTTGGTCAGCAGGTTACACACACATCTTTCTCTACCTTCCACTATTTTTCCCATAATTTATATTCCCCTTATTAACCTGCTGAAAATTACAGATGCAAGGCAGCTGTCCCTACAGCTCACAACACTTAGTCTCTTAGAGCTTTCTTCTCTCATTTCTCACTTCCAGGTGGACCCCACAAGACCTGGCCCACTTGTCAGCCTCATAGCAAGCAATGTGACAGTGTGTTTCACCAGGAAATTCACCCATACTCCTCCACTCCTCCTAGACCATCACTACTTGGACCCACAAGCCATAGAGTAAATCTAGCTAAATATGAGTAGAACATTGTTGCCTGACATGTGGGACCCACCCTGAACCTATAGCAGTGGAAGACGACTCAGCATTGCATGGCAGACGTGTCTTCCTCTCGTTCCTCTCTCCACAGCACCACACAGAGTGACCTAGATGAGCTCCTCCATGGAGCATCGACCATTTCGACTCAAACTCCGCCAGTAGAACCTCTCACCCTTCCTCTTCACGCTCCCACGGAGGAGAAATCCACAGAATCCCAAAGATCACCGCCGTCAAGCTTTATTCTTCCCTCTGCCGAAGGTGTTCGGTTGAGCTCGAGGTTGCTCCAGTGAGCTCCACCCTTTCTAAGCTTCGGGAACATGATCTATACCTTCTGACCGTTCCATTTTTGTTCTTGGTTGCCCTAGGAACCGCCAGTCGAGGCCCGCGTGTTTCGCTCTCTGCTCTGCAGCGCCGCCGCCAGGACATCAGGTCGTTCCGGCCGATACAGTACACCACGACCGAGCCTTTGCGCCAACCTCATCGCCTCACTCCAGAAGACCACCGGTAGAAGGAATCAGGAAAGGATGTAGTGAAAGCTCGAAGATCGAGGTCATCTTCCCCAAGTCCGCCAACTGCCGCCGCTGTCGATTTCTTTCTTTCTCTGGTAGTCCTCAGTTCCATTCATTGCACAGGAGCCATCACTAGGAAGTCTCTAACCTGTTAGACACCTCACCCCGACTGCAGAACCCTGGGAGAAGGCCGCCGATGTGAAACCGAAGGAGTTCGCCGCCGCCGGGCCAAGTTCGCCGTCGCCGTTGCTGTTTCTGTTTCACCGAGACCAGCACAACCTTCAGTGAGCATCTTGGTACCCTTTAGACGCTAAGGCATGCTTTGTTTTGGCCTGAAACCGCCCGTAGCCGAGTCGGCCTAGCCAACCCAAACCACTCCGCCGCTGGAGCTCGCCGCCGGCGAGATTCCGGTGACCCGATGTGTCAAGAAGACCACCCTTAGCTCCGCCGTGAACTCCTCTACCTTTTCTGTTTTGGGCCCGACTGCAGCCGAGCTGCCGTTCACCGTCGCCGCCGCCGAGAAGCCCACCGGCTCTGTCTGCCTGCGCCCTTCTCTGTTCGCCGCCAGGCCGGACCACACACTCCGGGAACGAACGGTCCGATCCATGCGCCCGCGCCCTCGCGCCCGTGCCCTCATGCCCGCGCCCTCGCGCCCGTGCCCTGCTCTGCTTTGCCTCGCTGGCCTGCGGGCCCGGGCTGCAAGGGAAATCAGAAAAGAAGAAAGAAGAAAGAAATAGGAAAAGTAATTAAAAGATTTATCTTACAACAGAAAAATGGCTAAACTTTGCAAATCCATAACTTCTCCATTTTGACTCCAAATTGAGTGAAACCAATTTTGTTATTTCTGTAAATTTGTGAACTTTATTACTGTAAAATAAAATAGGACAACTTCTGTACAGAAAATATCCATAAAATAATATGAAGCAAAATTGACTTATTTTGGGCTTAATAACTTGAAATATTCCCATAAAATTCATCCTATTTGCTAAAAATGTGAAACCACTTCTGTTAAACTCAGAAAATTGTAAACCTTACTGTGGAAAAGTTTGTATTTGGATAAAAATACCTCCCAAAATAGGCCTAAGTAATTTTCTAACCTTTCTTTTTGTTAAACTTGTAAAATTCATATCTAAATCATTTAAATCGGATTTCAGTAAACCAAATTTTGTCCGGAACCAGGAAGATATGTATTTTCACATAAAAAAATGCTCACACTCATAAAATCCTACCAGAGAAGGCAAGCACATATTTTCCACTTAGAGTTTTCCTATAGTTTCGGCTTTTGCCTTTCAGCCCTTCCATCTTGTCATTTTGTATCTCCAATCCAGGGATGCAAATGACTTGGTTCTTTCTCCTAAAATCTTGTTAGGACATGCCATACCTACTGTATTTATCTCATAATTAATTGATCATGTTGCATAGACATGGTTTAATTGCTTCTTATTTGCATATTGCTTCTTATCGATAGATTTGAGGATACGGAGTACGTGGAGATTAACCCAGAGCTTGAGTGTGACTTATCGCTGCAGCAAGGCAAGCGTCTAAGCATATTGAACCTATGTTTTTAATAAATTGATTTGTTGTGAAAACAATATCTATAGCATGCTTCAGTCTATTTTAAAATGGGAAAACGGGTAGAGGTTAATATTACCCAATTGTATGCATTTCTATTCCTTGGTTATTGATCTCATGTTTATACGCTTTCACCACTGGTTAAGCCGACTTTGGGATACTTTTATTTAAAACCGAATGCTTAGCCATGCTTATTCTAGACTTAGCAAAATCCGATAGATGGAGCTATCGTTCAAAACTAGTTGAAGCGAATAGATGGGTTAAAATCTGACAAGAATGACTTCTAATTAATATTTGAGAATATGTTTGACTTGGACGGATGATAGGGAGATGAAGGGATGGTGTTTTTCCCCGATGCACGTAGCTCCGTCTGGGTCGTGAAGGACCGAACATGTTGACGTCTATTCACAGCACCTTACGTACTTCGACACGTACGGGATGGGACGCTTAACTCAGTAGCACGGAGGCTGTGGCCTCTACGCCTTCCGTCAGTCGTGAGGAGGGATTTTCCGTTGGAGGACCTCGAGCACTCCCCCTGGTAATATGCAGCCTGGCTGTGGCCGAGTGTGCCTCCCACGACGGGAAGCCAGCCTTATCATCACACACGCATGACTAAGTCGTCGGGGCCCAGACGTGTCACATCTGTGGGTAAAGATGTACACATCTGACTCAGAGTAGAACTATTCGAATAGCCGTGCCAACAGTTACGGAGACGCTTGATGTTTCCTCAGTCATGTTAGCATCCAACTTGGTTATGTGAATTATACCATGACTTAGGATTCATGGAATGGAATGGGTTTATATAAGGGAAAATTTTAAGGGTTAAATATGACTTGGCTTTTCAGTCATGAAAATGGTGGGTGCTAGTGTCAGCACAATTGTTTGGGCAAGGGTGGCCCCTGGATGATGCTTTAACAGCTGGTTTATTGCTCATTTATGTTCATTTTCCAGACCATATACTTGCTGTCTTAAATTTCAGATTGAGTTATTCAACAAAATGCCTATGTTTCAAGTTTACTTGCTCAATAAAATCAGGTTTTGTGGCAAAATCAAATCATATAAGCCTTCTCCTTGATGTAGAAACCAGCATGCTTCCTTTGTTACTGTTATTATTGTGTAAGTCTTCGCGAGTACAATTCGTACTCACGTTGCACTCTTTTCAGGTGAGGATAACGACGATGATGGGTGAACTACTATTATCCCGTCGAGGGTGGCGAGGATAATTGTAGTTGAAGTTGGAGCTCTATCCAGTTCCGGTTGCCCCTGTGCAGGTTTGGCAAACACTGGTTCTTAATCTTTTGTTGTTTATATCTGCTGCAAATCTTATGTGATCCACTTTTGTGATGAAATTAGGGTGTGACCCTCTCATGTATATCTATAACGCCTGCTACTCGTCCTATCCTTTTTTAAGAGTACTTGTGATGTTTATCAATTGCTTGCGATGAAAGTGTGAGGCTAGTCGCTTTCTGGATAGCTGAACATGATATGATTGTGTATATTGAGAGGTTGGGGCATAGCTATTGTTGGTTCGAGTCCTCCTGGGGTACGTATGTGTTTGGTCGCCCACCATCGAGTGGTTTGAACGGGCGTATGACGGGGAAGGACTGGCAAGCTATCCTTATGATTATCTCTTTTACACTTCTCCGGCATTTTGGATTGTTATGTGAGTGGTAAAAGATATGGCAAGTCTCGATGGAGGATCGGATGGTTACCGATTATTCAGGTTTTATATTTGAGACCCCATCCATCTAGATAGTTCGTTGCCGTAATAGTTACTCTCATAAATGCACTTGGTGGCCCAACGGTTGGTATCAGTGCAGTACTGACTGTAGGCTAGAGCTTAGCTGGTGATTGCAAAAATATTTGCCGAAGTTTAAAAGTGAACTATTTTCGAATCCATTACGGATGTGTGATTTCTTTTTGCTTCTCTCATCCCTTTCTAGTATTCATGCCTCATTTTAGTCTCATTTTATCTCCTCACCTTGGCTGTGTTGTTATTTGTAAAATCAAGTCTATGCTTCCCTGATCAAATATAGTCGATAAAGAAGCGGTATGTGAGTGTAACAAATTACTCTCACACTTTACTAAATGGAGTGTAAAATTATAACAGTGAACTAAATGGTGCTTTAGCTCGTCCTCTGAATGACCTAACCTAAATTTTTCTACCAAATTCTGGAAGCCAATCATTCAACGTTTCAGCTTCAATTGCGAAGACCCACGTGTTCTGGAATTCTGACCAGCAGTGTTCAAGATTTCTACAGAGATTCCTATCTTCTTTCTGGACCTTGCTAATTTTTTTCTGGAGGTTACCCATATCATCATGGAAGCATCACAGAGGCAGAATTTTCAGAATTTTCATCTCTTCTGTATCCCTCTAAATTCATGAAATTGGTGCTGGTCGGGACAGTCCTAAAAATTCAGATCTAGTCTTAGTCTTCTCTTTTCTTTTTTTTCTGTTTCTTTTTTCTTTTCTTTTTTTTTCTTCTATCTCTTTTTTCCTGAAAAATAAAATACGTTAACCATAGAAGACAAACAACCAAATAATTGTTAAAGGTATCCCAGCTGAGAGACGCTTGCTATGATTACTTAGATACTCTTCTAGGCATGATGATTGGTTGGTTTATTTGGATCTTCGATCCTTTCTTTCTTTTATTCCACGAGTAGTTTTAACGTCCTAAATTTGCCCCTTCGCAGGAACGTGTTTGTTTTCTCGAGTGATTTTGAGGAATCTTTGTTCAGATTGTAGGAGTGTATGTGTTTCCCGTTGATTCTTCTTCTGGATCCTTATTGAATATACATCTGCATGTTAAGGCTAACCGTATCGCATTTCGGTGCATTTGGTGATTTTCTTTGCAATAGTAGTAACCATCTGTAATTTTCACAAATAGAATTTGTACGAACTCACATTGGGTAGCACCCCATGATAACCCTGGAATTTTTAGACCAATAACATCAATTGAAATAAAATTTCGATATAGAATATAGTACCTGGTCGTGTCCTGAAATCGCTAAATGACATAGAAGACTTCATATTTTTTTTGTTAAGTTAACCATAGGGTGATAAAATTTCTAATCTTTTACCAGTAGCTTTCAGTAGCCTTCTCTCCAGTAACTTTCATGGATTTTTCTTTTGGAATTTTTAGATGACGTATCATGATCAATAATCACACATTATATGTTCAGAATCTGGAATTAGGTAATAACCTCTAACTTCATATCTTTTGTAAACAGCCCAACCAGAGTTGAAAAAAAAAATAATCCGATTTTTGGTCACCGTAACTTAGTACCCCTACGTGAGGAGCCTTGGGATTTTCTGAGAATATTTGGACCAGTGACCTAAGAGAATTCGAACGTTTACACCTGATAAACTACCACAGCAACTGACTATACGCCTGTTGTTTAATTTCCTCTCAGATAATTATCTAAACTATGGTAAAATTCCTCCATTCCTTCCCCAAGCCCGTAGACTTACATAGAACTTGAATATAGAATTTTTGTAATTCTTATATAATCTTTAGGTGAC
>RYFJ01002699.1:0-90341 GCA_003991445.1 Oryza meyeriana var. granulata
GTGGTACGTCGACAGAGTTGGAGATCTTGCAGGTTCTTAAGTAGACCATTCTGATTTTCTGACGATAACCAGACTTGGCACCTCAGTCCAATCTTCGTACTGACTTATGTCAAGTTCTATGAGCTGTGACGGTGGGCAGAGGCCTTCAAGTATCTCTATTTGCAGGTCTGGAGAGCAGCTATGCTGCCCTGACCATTCAAGCGACAATATGTGAGGTACTTCTTGTCAGTTTAGCTTGGCTTCTAGAGCTGCCTCCTTGCTTTCCACACTTTCAAGGCCACTGATTCTCAGCCTGCCGCGAAGGTGATTTATGCTCTTGAGCTGCTTCAGCTCATACCCCTTCTTGTCCTTTCTCACTCTCAAGTCACTCAATTCTCAGAAGTGATTTCAGCTCCCCAATGCCAGGGAAGCCTGGTACATCAGAGTTGGGAAATACAAAACCGGAGTTCCTAATGTCGCGCAAGCTATCAGGTGGCTCAGATTTTTGGACACTGAGAAGTCTAAAACACCTGCACCACAGAGCTCAGGATCTGAAGATGATAAACTCTGTCCAATTTTTTCGGCAATTATACCTTCCGTGACCAGGCGCTATGGACTCTGAGAAATCGTAGATGCTTCAACTTGAAAACAAATGCATCCCGGGATTGTCACCATTTGTCCTTGGACATCTACATGCACCACTCGCAGCTTCTTTAATTTCTTCAGCATGACCTCAAGTTCTTCTATGGCTATCCCCATTCCACCAGAAGTAGTAATAAATACCAGTGCGCGCAACTCCTCCAATTTGCAAATCTTCTCTCTAAGCTCCATTTGATCATTTGGGCAAACAAAAAGATGACGTACATCAGGAGGGAATTCTTTTATGTCACCATCTTCAACTTGAAAACAATCATTTCCAGAAACCATCTCTGCCAATTCATGCAGCAAATCATGCATAGTGAACCACTTATTCTTACTGCCATAAATGTCTTTTGGTTGCAGAAATGAGCATGACACCAGTTCATCGAAGTAGTTCTGACATACATCTTCCATTTGGTCAGCAGAATTGGTGGTCTTTATAAAGCTTTCTGCTATCCATAAGTCGACTAGCTCATCACGCTTAATCCTGTATCCTTGGGGAAACAAGCTGCAATATGCAAAGCATCGCCTAACCTGCACATCCAGGTGCTGGTAGCTCCACCACAGAGCTCCCATGGTATCAGTCAACAGATTCTGATCTCCAACTCTTGTCCAAACAGTAGCATCTAATTGTTTGCGTAGTCGAGCTCCGACTATTCTTGCTTCTAATGGCGATCCCTTTAGCTTCTTCACAATCTCTCTTCCAATGATATGAAACGTTTCTCGTTGTTGATCATTAAGACTCACAGTATCAAGTGCATAATGCATGAAAAGGTTGAAAAAATCCTCGTTGTTGAAGTTAGGTACTGGAATAAGGCTCTGAGAACCAAGAGACATTGCTATATTCTTTTGAATCAACGGAGAAAGTAGTTCATTCAGTTTGTCATGTGCACTTGCATCCTTCTCAGGCCATATGTCATCTAATACAAGTAAGAATCTTTTGCCAGTTAGTTCTGCCTTCTAACTTCATCTGTAGCTTGTGTCAAGATTACTGAACTCGCTGGATGGCTTCCCTGTTAGCTGCCTCACAGCATCTTTTTGATAAGTTTTGTCCACACTGAAACTTGGAGAAACGTAAATCCACATGACGGGGAAAAAGTAGTTGTCCACCTTTTCATAACTGCAGACATGTTGTGCTAGCGTTGTCTTCGCAGAACCAGCAATGCCGTAGATGCTAATCACGGAATAACACTTAGAGTGTGTTTGGTTTGAGGGATTTTCTGAGTTTGAGATGGCCATCCTATTTTTACATTAGCGTTTGGTTTGGAGATTAGATGGGATAGGATGAACCCAGAGAGAATATTTCACTGATATTCGGGATAGGCTGATCCGGGAAAAACGGCCGGACCGCGCCGACCCACCTCGCGGGCGCGTCCCACACGGTGAGTTTCTCTGCCTCACCCCTACGATCCAGATCCAAGCGAGCGACAGGGGAAAGTAGCGGCGACCCAGCATCGAGCGGTGACGGCGCGCCCAGGGAGCGGCGATGGCGTGCGCCCAGGGAGCGACGACGGCAGCCAGGTATTCGACGGCTGATTTGGCGGGAAGCCGCTCGCCGTGGTCGCGCAACTCAGTGATTGAGTTGGAGTGATTCCCGAGGGATTTTTGGTGCTGGTTTTATCATGTGTGTGGTGGTCAAGATTGATTCGGTTGTTATCTTTTCTGTTCTTCCGACAGTTGAGGTTTTCCCCTGGGGAAAGAATTTCCGGCAACAGCCAATCCGGACTGGTCCAGTTGATAAAATCGTTCCTTATCTAGTGCTCATTCTTTCCGTTTGCTGATTTCTCATCTTTTTGGCTGGAGAAGCAAGCTGTGGATGAAAAGTATCATCTTTATCTCGTTTGATTTGTCTTGTTGAGTGAAGGGGCTCTCATCCCTTCAACCCATTGCCGCTCATTCGAGAGCTGCTTGCGAGCTTTCGTCCATTCACCTGTTGGAGCCAGTCCAGGGGCGTAGCTTTGTATAGAAATCTGAGAGAAAGGGCGCTCTTTTAGCTGTCCATGGCTGTGCCGGAGGATTTGATATAGGCAATTGAGCTCTGGCTGCGGATTGCGAAGGAGCACGTCCCTTTGGTGAGGGTTTTAGTGGGAGCGGTGGTCGGACCGCCTCCCCCTACCGGTCGGACCAGCCGCGTTAAGTACCAACAGCGCAAATAAGATTGTGCTGGTCGGACCAGTGCTTCGCCTGAGGTCGGACCGGTTGGTACTTTAATATGAGAGATAACATTACCAACTAAATATGAGGAGGTATCTATATCCAACCATCCTAGCATCATCCTTCCATCCAAATAGGTGGTAGGATTATTTCATCCCCTTCTATCCCTTCAACCAAACAAAAAACAGGGTTCATTCTATCCCTCCAACCAAACAGAAAGTGAGACCATCCTATCCCAAAAAATAAAAATGGATCTAACACATCCCACTTCGTTCTCAAACCAAACACATCCTTAATATTTGAGAAGCTTGGTTCACAATCACCTGTTGTTTCACAGAGCATCCTTACCATCTCATCAAGTTCCTTGTATCTACCAATTATGATTTGTGTAGGAGATGAGGGTAGTCGTCATAATCCTAGTTGTTGTGTTAGCAGAATTTGATATGTCATTGCCATTTGTTATTTTACCAATGGTGCTGGCCAGAGGTGGCAAAAACTGAGACCCTTCTTCAACTATTGTTTCTAGTTTCATTAGGATTTTCCTCAACTTGCTGGTTTTTCTCGAGAATATGTGTCTTGCGCGATCTAGTGTTGGCATCGCACCCGATCGAGAAATGACCTGCATCACAACTGCATATTTGAGATTTTTTTAAGGGGAGCATTTGGATGTTGCAGTATGGAAAAACTATAGTACGCAAAACCTACTATTCTGTAATAATTTTCTTGCAAACAAACTTATATAACAAAACAAAGTACTTTACAAGTTTGGCACTACATATTTCTCGAACTAAAATATCAAATTCCAGAGATAAACATAATTTAATTGCTCTAGTGCTACGTCTTAATTACCTGCTGTTGGTTGATCTCTAGCCACTGAGCTAGAGACGTGCGATGGGCTCGGCCCACCCCACGCCCATGCACGCTTAACATCGAGGTCAGAGTCTCTTGGCCTTGTACGCACGTTGCTCACTCTCATGCAATGATCAGACACGCCATCCACTCAACGGACTCGCACTACTAGAAAATTGGTTTTTCCATGTGGCAGCCATGTCAAAACGCAGGTAGGCCATAAGTTTGCCGTGGGGAGTGGGCTGTAGCCGCCAGCCAAATTTTCGCGCCTCTGCCGCGCCGCCACCAATGAAGCAACCAGCTCCGCCCGGCTGTGTCCCCATGCGCGCCTCCGCCTCTTGACACAAGCATCGACCCTGCGTGCCGAGGAGCCGCCGCGCCGCCACCTCGTCGACCCCGCAACATCATTGCCTCGTCGACCGCGCCTCCGCCTCCTCATTGACCGCCGGTGCCTCATCGACCACCCACCCCGCGAGTCGCCATCGCCTCGTCGACCACCAGCCTCCTTCCCTCCTCCCATTGCAAAAGCTTACAAGGTTAATTAAATTAACATGCATGTATATTAATTATAATTCCCTTTTGGATGCTGGAAATTCCAAAGTCCCTGTTGGGCCTTCTAGTTTACTTTGTTCTTACATGACAGGTTTGTGCTGTATTGTTCTTCATATGGAGAGAGATGTAGGGACAGCGTGCAACTGTTATTAGGTCGATATTTTGACTTGATCTTGAAATATTTGAATGCAAAATACATATCGTGTTTTGTCAAAATATATATAGTGTTTTGTTGTTCTTCTCGCTTTCTGAATGCAAAATATATCACTGTTCATGGACTGATGCACATAACTCTAGATGCCTGGCTTGCTATTTTTTGTTATTTGGTTCTAGCTACTAAATTTTTTATTATTATGAATTAATTAGATAAACACCCTAGCAGTGTTGAATCAGATGCCAACATGGAGTATTTTTTTAAGATGATCAGATGTCCATTACCAGCTTTATTAATTATTTGTCTACAATGAGTTGTTTTATTATTGTTTTAGATTTCCTTTGGCAAGTCAAGCCAGCTAATTTTTGGAGAATTTCCTTTGGCAAGTCTTTGGCAAGATGATCAGATGCCCATCACCGTTACCACTTGACTACTTTGTATGGAATTTTTGGAGAATTGTATGGAATATAGTTAATATTTGAATATTTTCTAATTTGGACGCATTTCGATGCAATAGTTAATTTCGATGCAAATAGTTATTTTCGATAATAATAAGTTAATTTCGATGCAAATAGTTAATTTTGATGCATATAGGTTAATTTCGATGCAAATACTTAATTTCAGAATGTATCTTCCAGTATTCTATAACCAATACGATGGAAAAACCCACTGAAGCGCCAGAAGTGGGTAACTAGAGCGCGGATGAACCTTAACTCGTGGCTTCCCAAGAACTTCATATAGTATGCACGCAGGCAATGCCCAAATGTCCGTCGTCAAGCTCGGACGACGCCGAGGTCAACGCTCCCGCGAGTGAGTCTTCGTATCACATGCCGAGTGATCCTTACCCATCTCTGCAAAGGAAAAGAAAGGGTGGGGACGATGACGAGGTCGACTCCGATTACATCTTGCCCGTAAAGTTGGTACATTTTAGTCGGATATCGTGTCTTCTATCTAACTTTTTGTATATGCACATTTTAATTGATTCACGTTAATGTTGTACTAGAAGGATGCCCCGCGATGTTCTAAACGGAAAGCCGTAATAGCGCCAGAAGAGAGGGAAATGCAGGTGGCAGCTAGACTGCCACGCAACCCAAAGAGGCAGCTAAGCCCAAATGTAGAAGGGGAGAGTGAAGCAAAAACATGTTGTCGGATGAAACCCACGTTGTCACACGTATCAACGCCAAAGGGGAACCCCTATCGCCAGAAGAGGCTCATGTCAAGTATAACAACCAATACGGGGCTGTAGTAAGGGATAACACGGAGATCACATTCAAATATTGGAAGAAAGTTACCCCTGGGAAAAAGAAGCTATGCTGAATGGAGCTAAAAAAGAGGATCATATTTCTAGAAGGGACAGAGACAAAAGCGAGGGAATTTGCGCTGAAGACTATGGGAAAGCTATGATGGAACTGGAAATATGATCTTAACAAGTTTTATGTGAAGAAGGATAAAGCCCCTTTTCAAGACTATGGGAAGATAACACAGGCCAAGTGGGATGAGTTCATGTCGATGAAGACCTCAGTAGAAGAATTATAACAGGGCAAAAAAATGTTCGAATTGGCAAGGAGAAACACCTATCCCCATCATTTGGGCTTGACTGGTTACCACCCTAAGATCAAGAAGTAGAGAAAGAAGGAAGAAGAATTAAGAAAGGCAGGCAAACCAGTACCTATGGATGGTCACGACGAATGGAGCAAGAACTTGGGGCATGCAAAAACCCCATCTTTTACACAGGAAGGCGATGTAGTTTTCATAGACCCAAAGCTGCAGCAGGTAGCCAACTAGATGAAGTCAATCACCGCACAGCAAAAGGCTTGGACATTCACACCTAACAAGGAGATTGAACAGCTGCCATGCGCGTTGGGCAACTTCAAGCACTCAGGTCACGTTCGAGGGGTCTCCTCAAAACTTTCTTGGAAGGAAGGCTTCAGAAAAGACTTTGACAGCTATAGGAAGCACGACCGTTACAAGCAGGAGATCGCGTTATCCGTAAGGGAGTAGGTGCAGGAAGAGCTGAGCAGATTCATGGCCGGGCACTTTAGATTCATGGGCGGATCTTTCCCACACATGCCCGAAAGTGACCTTGGATCTGCGCCCGGACCGTGGTATCCAGTCGATGATATAAAGGAGGACACACCTTGCAGACTGCACATCTTGGTTGAAAGGGTGGGAAGGATAGTTGAAGTTGCCACGGGAAGGGCAATGCCAAGCCGCAGGTTTCACTGCACCGATATTTCGGATGACTATGCCAATGTAGAGGTACAGAAGGTCTATGAAGATCACACGAGGTACGAGATAGACCTTCCAACCCCCGAGGGCATAGTATACCTGGGAGATGTGGTGGACCAGATTATTTTGTGGCACAAAGAGGCATTGTCTTAGGAATCTCAATGGTTCCTCCACCAAGGAGGCCGGTGTCGCCATCTCCCGCCTTGCGTGAACAGGAAGAACCAACTGATCTTCCGCAGGCTTCGCCTAGGTTTCCTTCGCCACCGCCATCACCTCCCCAGCAACAAGGAGATCAACCTAAGGCGTCTCCAGAAATTGGTGAGGCGGGTACAGAGAAACAAGCAGATTAACCTAAGGCGGAGCCAGAAATTGTTGAGGCGCGTCCCCAGGAACAAGCAAATTAACCTGAGGCACCTCCACAGTTCGAGGCACCTCTAGAAATTGCTGAAGCGCATCCCCAGGAACAAGCAACCCAGTAGTGCCAATTCTGTGTAGATCTCAAGGATATGCATGCCCTCTACCGTCGGGATAAACTCGACGCAAATTTGATCACCATGTGGTGTCTGTAAGTGTACAACTGCTGCATTCTGCTTGTTCAGGCTACCTATACATTACCCACAACCTGATTTCATCATCCATTTTTTGCCAGATAAATTACGACATAGCGGAAAAATGGGTGAGCCTATTGGCTTCCTAAACCCATGTCGAATAAGCAAGCCAAACCACACATTCAAATTAGAAAAGAAAAAATGTCTACGGAGCTATTGGCCATGACTCCTGCAGAGAGGGATGCCTACGTAGCGGAAAGGCATAATAATAAAACATTGGAGCTGGCCACTTACATAGGTTGGGTAATGCACTCAATGCATGACAAAAGATGCATATACACCCATACAACTTTGCGTAAGTTTGATATCTGGTTCATACTTCACCTCTATTTAATCATGACTCGACTAATAAAACATTTTACGGTATTATGTGTAGTGACCATTGGATTTTTTTTTCTGTATCCAAAGTGTGGCAAAGCTGTGGTACTAGACCCTCTCGACATAAAGGACAGTACCTATGGTGAATTCCTCAAAATTTTAGATTTGTAAGTGATATATACAAATTTGAACTGTGGAGTTCTCATTCACGAGCTGCTGTTATGTGTATAACTAACTCCCTCTATTTGCTCGGACAACGCCTACAAGCTCTACTATCGAGAGGGCGGAGAACGGTTGGAATAAAGAGACAATTTGCTGATCTGCAATAAATGGCCGGTAATTAATGATGGATGTACACTTCTTATAAGTCTGCGTGCTAATTCATATAGCTAATTTACATTGTATTTATGTCTTACAAAGTGCCACAAGCAACCCAAAGGAAGCGTGCTATATGGATATTATGTTTGGGAGTACCTTAGGGTCAATGGGAGGTGCTCTATGAACCCTGCAGCTGTAAGTAAATCATCAACTATATATACGTTTATTATAGTTGCTAGTTTTCAATTACTAACAATTTCTTTACTCTGCATATTATCGATGCACCTTCCTAGACTCTAGAAGTCTGAAAGGACTCTCAATGATAAAGCGATTGAGGATATACAGCGAGACATGTGCCAATTCACCCACCACAAGTGTTGCCACAAGTTAGGGTGGCTTTTCCATAAAGAAGGGCATCTGAACTCGGACAAGAAATTTGAGTGTCTTGTTGACTGGGTCAAGAAAATTATATAAATTATACGTGTGGATCGAGTTGTAAGATATTTAACAAACATCATCTAGTACTATGTGTTTATATAAGTACTATGTAAATATATTAATTAATAGCTTGTCCAAATTAATTAATATTGTATATATTATCAAATATGGCTTCGATCGATAAAGATAACCTTTTCTATTGATTGTCCAAACAAATCATCATCGATTATATATATACACACATAATACGTGAACCCAAAAATAAATTCAAAATTGGTGGGAAATCCAAATTCAAAATTTGGCGCATAATCTTCACAGGCGAGCCACATTGCAAAATTCCTCCTGTGAAGTTGTCTTCACAAGCGGGCCACATGCCTAACTACTTGCAAATAGATATCTTCGCTGGCGGGTGTGCTATGTGGCCTGCCAGCGTAAATGGTACCATGCTGGCCATCGATCGCTGGCGGCTGGGCCAACCACCACTGAAAACATGATTTGGCTGCCAAAGATTTGCCTTTTTGTAGTAGTGTCGCCCCCGATCCCCTTAGCCCAAGCACATATAAAGGAAATGTGACCTCGTTTGTTGGTGAGGACTAACGTACGACCATATCCTAAACCCTAAGTTCTATCGATCCTAACGCATGCTGAAGGGGACCGAAGGGCGAGCTCCACCACATGGCAGCTTCACCGCCGTCAAACTGACTGCCCCAAGTTTGCCGGCGTTCCTCTAATGTATTAAGTCCTACAACTACAACACCAACGCAATTTCTAGCGGGATCAATGGCTTTATCCATCACCGGTCAGTACCACCACCAAATTCTGCACAAGAAATTAGGTTATCATGCATAGCCTAAGGTCATGTTTAAGAATTAGCTCCAACATTGTGGTATCAGAGCAATCTTAGGCATGTGCATCTTCCCATCACTCCTGTGATGAAGCCCTAAGCTGCATCAAGTTGTCCTAGCATCCGCTAGTTAAAGTTAGGGTTTATGTTTCCTTGTTCACTGATAATTAGGGCTCACATTCATGTTTAAGTTTGCAATTAAGATCAATTTCATGGTTTGGGTAGCATATAAGATTGTGATATGTGATAAGATATTTGAGCAAGCGTATGACTTATGAATATTTTCCTAGAACTAAGAGTTGTAGATAGCTCTTCTGAACCACTCATTTATTGCAATAATGAATTGCACGATATTAAGATTGCAATTTCCTATTCGAGTACCAATGTCATATGTTTCTGCCAAACACATTGACACTATGTTGTGAAAGATAGGTCCCAAGATCAAATTATTAAAGCTGAGCATATAAGTATTAAGTTAATGCTCGTGGATCCACATATCAAAGGTTTATGACTTAGTTTAAAATAAGAATTATGTTGTTGGCAAGCACAAGTGTAAAGTAATGCCTTTGAATAAGATCCTGAATATAGGGGCATAAGAATCAATCAAAACCGAATAAGAATAAGTTGATTCCTATCAAGGTATTATGGCGGCTATAGGTACTGTTGTTATAGTGGTGTTTTATTAACTGCTATGACACATTGCTTTGGTTTGCTGTTCTACTAAGACTGGACTCATTAGCCTTAAGATCAAGTGGGAGAATGTTGGTTGATCTCTGACCACCGAGCCAAAGACATGAGATGGGCTTGGCCCACCCCACGCCCACGCACACTTAACGTCAAGGACCAAGTCTCTCGGCCTCCTACGCACGTTGCTCACTCTCGCGCAATGATCGGACGCGCCATCCACGTAACGAACTTGCCCTCGATCCCCTCAGCCCACACACATATAAAGGAAATGCGACCCTGCTTGTTGGTGACGACTAACGTACAACCAACTATCCGAAACCCTAAGCTCTACTAATCCTAAGGCATGCTGAAGGGGACCGAAGGGCGAGCTTCACCGCACGATAGCTTCACCGCCGTGCAACTCACTAGCCCAAGTTCGCCGACGTTCCTCTAATGCATCAAATCCTACAACTACAACGCCAACGCAATTTCTAGCGGGATAATGGCTTCATCCCTCACCGGTCAGTACCACCAACAAATTCCGCATAAGAAATTAGGTGATCATACATAGCCTAAGATCATGTCTAAGAATTAGCGCCAACACTTGCTTCTTAAGGCGGTGGTAGTCGACGATGTTCAAGATGTCCTTGGCATCGTGGAAGGCGGAGCGGAGCCTGCTTGACCACTGCTCTAGGTGACCCCTCTGCGCAGGAGGGATCCTATCAGCCTTCTCCATCAACAGCACCAACCATGGGAGAATCCGGGCCTCCAGATCCCTCAACTTCTTAGATTCATTGAAGCCGAGGAGCTCAAAACCGTTGTTGAGGAGACTGGTGGTGATGGGCAACGCGATCTACCCCAGCGCATAGATGGCCCACCCAACCTCCGCCATGTTTCAGGTCTTGCTTCTGCTTTCCGCACTGCAAGAGATATTGGCAAGGGGGAACGATCCAATATATGCATGCCAATAGCAGCTTAATTCCTCCTGCATATCGCAAGTCAAGTTATCCTTACATTATTTAATCAGTACTGAATTACTGATTAGGTGAATTCAACTCTTATATGATTTGTCTTCATTAGATTTGTTTATTCATCATTTGGGAAATTTCCTTACCAACTACATAGATGCCGAATAGATTGGCCCTACTCCAAGCTGGACAAAAATAGGTGATAAGGTCGGATTGTGTCACCGCTGTTTGACAATGATGTTTTTGTTGGTTGATCTCCTGGTCCAACGAGCCAGAGAGAGGTGCGTCGGGCTTGGTCCGCCCCAAGCCCACTCCCTCCTAACAACGACGCCGAGTCTTTAGGCTCGTGCGCTCATTTCTCTCCTTAGCGCGATGATCAGACGCGCCGTTCACCCCTGTGAACTCACCCCCAATCTCCTCTGTGCCTATATAAAAGGGATTATCGATCCGGTACGTGGTGATGACCTAAGTACGAACTAGCTACCCCAAAACCCTAAGAATACCGATCCTAACGTGCACAGAAGGGGACCGAAGGACGAGCTTCGCCAACTCAAGTCTTCGATTGGCATCTATGGCTTCATCTTCAGCCGGTTAGTACCCACCTCAATTCCGCATAAGCAAAATTAGGTGATTATGCATAGCCTAAGTTTATGTCATAAGAATTAGCTCCAACATTGTGGTATCAGTGCCATCTTAGGCATGTGCATATTCCCATCACTCCGGGGATGAAGCCCTAAGCCACATCAAGTCGTCCTAGTGTCGACTTATTAAAATTAGGTTTCATGTTTTCCTGTCCATAAAAAATTAAGGCTCAATTATGTTCATGTTGCCACAACTAAGCTCAATTTCATGGCTTCGGTAGCAATTAGAAGGAGGGGACTTAGATCCGGGTCAAAATTAAGAAAATCCCCAAAATCCAAAACCTTAATTTTGAGAAAACCTCGAATTAAGAACCCTAATTTGCTTTTTCCCCAAATGAGAAAACCAAAACTCCAAATCATGTAAACCTGAGCCGGAAAGCCTCAAATCGATGATGTCTTAAGGATTGGGACTTACAGGATTAGTCTTGAGTTGGCAGGAATGCACCACGCGTGGCATCAGCTCCCGCCCGCGTGTGCACCACCGGCTACTTCCCCATCTTCATGCGAGCGCAGCGCACCATTGCCGCCGCCACCGTGCGTCACTCTGCTATCGCCACTACTTCGCTCGGTGTCGCCGATCTCAGCTCGCACAAGGCTTACATGGCCCGCCGCTGCTCCGCGTTGTGCCACCGACCTCAGTCCTTGGAACCGTGCGCAGCTTTAGCTGGCCGTGCATGGGCACGCTGCCGCCGCCACTCCGCCAGATCCCGCCACCATCGCCGCTTGCACCGGAGTAATCAGGGAGGATGGGAAAAATGAGTTGGGGTTAGGGGCTGCCAGCGTTTTTGTTCCGGGCCCGATCGCTCAAAGCCGTCCAATCAACATCGGACGGCCGACATCGTGCCCGTGCCAATCTCAGTCGCCACCGTGTGATCATGGCCGTCGATTAGGATCCCATGGCTCGCGTTCATGGGCCTGCGAGAGAATTGGCGTGGCGTGATGGGCCAAGCGTACGTGCCCAACAGCGCCGGGCCCCACGCGATTCCCCATTGCGCGCGCCGCGCACAGTAATAGGCCGGCTGACTCCTCTGGGCCACCAGGCCAAAATTCCTTTCTTTATTTTTAAAGACACAAAATAATATTTTTCAATTACAATAATGCTCCTTATTCAGTTTTTAAGCCATTTTTGATGCTATAAAATTACAGTAAATTTTCCTTATGAATTGTAAGATTTTCTAGCTAAATGGAACCAACGAGAAATTTGGCTAGAATATTTATTTTACTTTCCTTCATCGTTTTGACCCAACAGAAGTTGTGATTTAGGATTCTCATCTCTCGGATAATAATGTTTATTTTGCTTCATTTTGGCCCAACGGTATTATGAAGTAAATTTTATGGTTTTATGATTTTTGATGACATCTTTGACACTTAGATTCATTTTCTTGCCTATGGTGAGATTTCACGTGTTAATGCGCATTAATTGTCACCTAACCATTTTGTAAATTTCCTTCTATTTTACCTTATGGTATTACGGAATTAAATTTTTATTTTTATGTGCATAACTAAGTATATTATTCTAATCTTGTTGTTTTACTCTATTTTTGGCCCAACGGCATTATAGAGTGAAACCTTATATTTGTGCACATTTGTTTCTCGACATTTTGCTTCATTTTTGCTAGAATTGTGTCATGGAGCAAAAGCCCTATTTTATTTCTTGTGTACAATTAATGCGCTTTACCTAATGATAATAGTGTTTGTTTACTTCATTTAAGTTTCTTTATGGAGTAAACTTTTATGTGTATAATTAACTAGACCAACGTAGGGTTAATTGTCCACATTTATTATTGTCTATTAATGTCTTTTGTCATTAAATTTCAGCTCCGAATGACGTCATGGCTCAAATAAGCAACATTGAGCAACTTAATGGCGCTAACTTCTCGGAATGGAAGGAGAAGGTACAAATCACCCTTGGGCTACTCAATTATGATGTTGCCATGCATGAGGACAAATATGTTGCTCCGCCTATTGATGCAGCCCCTGATGTTAGAAGGGCTTATAAGGAAAGGGCGGAAACATGGGAGAAGGCCAACCGCATGAGCCTGATGATAATTAAGAACTCTATTTCTCCTAGCATTAGAGGTGGCATTCCTGATGCTGCAATTGCTAGGGGATATATGACTAATGTGGAGCAAAACTTTAAGGGCTCCTCTAACACTCGAGCAAGTGTTCTCATCATGAGGTTGCTCACATCTTGCTATGATAATGAAAGCGGTGTGAAAGCACACATAATGTCATTGACCAACATGGCTGAGCAACTAAGGGGTATGGACATGGCTATTTCTGATGGTTTTCTTATCCATCTCATTATGAATTCATTGCCGCCTAATTACGATTCCTTCAAATTAAACTATAATGCTCAGGAGGATAAGTGGTCAATTGATGAGCCCATAAGTCACTCTGTTGAGAAGGAAGAGCATCAAAGGGCCGTAAAGCAGAATGAGCATGTTCGCCTTGCTGAATCTGAAAAGGCTGATAAGAACCACACTAATAAGCCCAATGAGAAGCCTGCGACATCCTCTATCAGGTCTCAGGGGAGAGAAAAAACACCTGCTACATCCATGCCTTAAGTCTAGCGCCACAGTCATCTGCAAGTTTTGCCACAAGCCGAGGCATGTGCAAAAGGAATGTGAAGGCTTCCAGAAATGGCTTTCTAAGAAGGGTAATGTTATTAGTTGTAATATTACTCGTAATAATGATGCATTTATGTAATCTTACGCTCTTAATTCTTGGTGAATTGACTTAGGTGCAATTATGCACTACACTTATTCAATACAGGAATTGCTTTCTGCGAGGATCATGGCAAAAGGGGAGCAAAGCTAGCTAAACGGGAATGAGCTTAATAAGGAGGCAGTCGTTCATCTTCCCTTAGTCTAGGAAGAACCTTATTTATTGCTTCATTATGTCATGTTCTTTATATTTAGGAACCTTACCTCCATAAGTATGGCTACAATATTGGATTTGATAATAAGAGATGTTGCATTGAATTCAATAATAAAGTTGTGAGTCTCGTCTTTGAGCGAGAAATAATTCGTTTGCTCTCTATTTATGTTTCTGTGTTGAATACCCATGATGATGTGTATTAAATAATAATGAGACCGCATCAAAATTGTGACATCATTGCTAAAGCCACATTTCGAAGGGGAGAATGATGCGTCTCATTACGTTAGAGATGAAATAATACGTTACTTCGTCCCATTAAGTCAGAGACACCTATATGTCTCATCACGTTAGAGATGAAATAATATGTTACTTCGCCTCATTAAGCTAGAGACATTTCATTTCTTATCTTAAATGCTTATAATTCACTAAGAAATATAAGGGGAGACCTCATAAGTTTCTCTAAGTTTTCACTAACTTTAAAGACCTCATAAGTTTCTCTAAGTTCTTACTAAATCTAAAGTCTCTAATGTTTTCTTCCATTATGTTTCATGTTTCTCTCATTAGTGACCAATGAGAAGCACTAGAGAAAAAATCAGCGCTAAATGGTGCATTCGGTCAAGGGAGGAGGATATTATGGGAGATATATTTACTAATGTTCTCTATCGACAACTTTTCTGAGTCTTATGCAAAATTCCTATTCTTTATGGGGATGTTGCAATTACTCAGTCAAATAAATTAGATATGTCTTTAGAGAATGACAAAATCTGTGGGAGCTTAAGGAAATGTCGAGATCCGTGGGAGCTTAATGATAAGAGCTCCATTATGAATTATTATCTCGCCTCATTTAAGTAGTCTATAATAACATAAAGTGTTTATCTGTGAGCATTAGTGATGTCTAGAATTAATTAGAAATTCCTGAAGGAGTCATGAGAGCATGTAGATGCGTCTACATGAATAAGCAAGATTCTAGATGGAATATTAAGATATTTGGGACTGTGCTTGTAGAGAAGAGTTTTTCATAAGAAAGAGGGAACTAAGTATGATAATTTTCCTTGCCTGCTAGAGAGACTTACTTGTTTGGACCGATTTGTTTTAGGTTGTCATGACACTAGTTGGTCTAATAGATGAATGTTTAATTTGCAATGCTTAATGTCCACTTGCATAAGTTGTGTGCACAACACAACATAAGGTGTTGGTTATGGAAGGCAAGGTACATGAAGATTGCGAACTTATGAAATTGGTCTGTAGATCAACCAAGTGTCCAAACAATCTTTAATCATAATGGTACCTAAAATCTGATTAAATTATTCGGGTTCAAAGAGAATGAGGTGGATGATTATATGAGGATGGAAATTGACTTTACTAGTACTCTACATGCCTAATGTCTCGTTAGCTAGCACATAAGTATGTGGTGCATCAGATGAAGGGATCTTATTCTAAAGGAGTACTGGACTTATTATTAAACTCATATATATGACAGGAAATCAAGTCAATATTTAAGCTTATTCTGTCATACCTGCTCTATTAAGTTAAGGGGATCAATTAGTGTAAAATAATGTAGATGATTCCCTATGCTTCAGCTGTCAGAAGCTTTATAAGTGCTAAGTCTGGATGCGTACAGATTTGGCATTATCTACTGAAAATTTTGGCAGATTTCAGTTCAAAATTAGAATCACTATAAGCTCATTAAAATGTCTTGCATCACTTGTAGGACGCTTATGATAACACATTCACATTTAAGAAGTCTGATAAGTTAAGTTATTCAGACGTTAATTTTCAAGAATGTGTGGATGATATCCACATCGTGTTGTGCTCTCATCCTTGCATTAGGAGCAACATCATGGTAAATGGCTCCAAATATTATCCTATTGCATAGTCGACGATGCAAACTAAGATTGTGATATGTGAATAATATTTGAGAGGGTGTATGACCAATAAGTACTTTCGGCACTAAGAGTGTTAGACAACTCTTTTAAACCACTCGTTCACTGCAATAATGAATTGCACAATACTAAGGTTGCAGTTTCCTATTCGAGTAACAACGTCATGTGTTTCTGCCAAACACAATGACATTATGCTGTGAAAGATAGGTCCCAAGATCAAATTGTTTGAGCATATTAGTATTAAGTTACTGCTCGTGGATCCAAATATCAAAGGCTTATGACTTAGTTTAAAGTAAGAATTATGTTGCTGGCCAGCACAAGTGTATTGTAATGCCTTTGAATAAGATCCTGGGTATAGGGGCATAAAATCAATCAACACCCAATAAAGAGTAAGTTGATTCATGTCAAGGTATTATGGTGGCTATAGGTACGGTTGTCATAGTGGTATTCTGAATTGTTGTGACATATTACTTTGGTTGGCTGTTGTACTAAGATTGGACTCGTTAGCCTCATGATCAAGTGGGAGAATGTTGGTTGATCTCCTGGCCCAACGAGCCAAAGAGAGGTGCGTCAGGCTTGGTCCATCCCAACCCCACGCGCTCCTAACGACGACGCCGAGTCTTTAGGCTCGTGCACTCGTTTCTCTCCTTAGCGCGATGATCGGACGAGCCGGTCACTCCTGTGAACTCGCCCCCGATCTCCTCTATGCCTATATAAAAGGGGTTATCGATCCCATACGTGGTGACGACCTAAGTACGAACTAGCTACCCAAAACACTAAGAATACCGATCCTAATGTGCACAGAAGGGGACCGAAGGACGAGCTTCGCCAACTCGAGTCTTCGATCAGCATCTATGGCTTCATCTTCAACCGGTCAGTACCCACCTCAATTCTGCATAAGCAAAATTAGGTGATTATGCATAGCCTAAGTTTATGTCATAAGAATTAGTTCCAACAATTTTATGATTTAATACATCTTGTGGTTGCTCAAAGTCTTGCTACGTCTATTATTCAGGATGAAGAAAACGAAAAAAAGATTGCATGCATTTATAGAAACATGTGTATGAGAGCTGAGTAGCAGCTTGAAGTATTGTCCACTTCGTTAAGTTTCGTTAGGGATCCAAAGTTTAGTTTCATGTAAGTTCGTGTCCCGCGGGAACTATTTTTTGAATATTTTTTCTCACCGAGTTGTAAAAATATAAATGATAGAACAGAACATCACACGAAGTCAAGTTATGGTTTTGTGATTGATGACAAGGCGGCCTATTTTCGACATGCAGAGAACTACCACAATTAATACTAGTTTTGGCATGGGACATTTTTGAAGCCAGAAAATTTGTTAGGGGTGGCAATTCATTCCTTGCAAAATACTCCCCCCGTTCCAAAATATAAGGATTTCTAGCATTCAAATCTTTTTACACAATATAAGGATTTCTAGAACTATCCATAGTACTATTTGTTCCATCAATTACTTCCGATTCAAATTTATTACTTTCTTACTCCCACGTGCCCTTGCACTTCCATTCATTCCATATTTATTAAGGGGTACCAAAGTCTTTTTTTTCCTTAACCTTAAGCTCTGCTAAACAATCTAGAAATCCTTATATTTTGGAACGGAGAGAGTACTACCAACCGAAAATAAATTCAACAAAATAAATAAAAAACCAAGCCTGAAACAACAAACAAATTTGGTTAGGGTTTCTTGGACATGGGGTTTTATTGAACAAATTCGTTGCTCATCCGTCCTCCACCGTGCTGGTTGTGGGCAGGGCAGGGCGAGGTCGCGACGCTCCTCCATCCTCTCCTGGCTTGGCCACGGGGAGGGCGATGCCGTGATGCTCCTCCCGTTCTCTGCCGACTTGGTTGCCGCCTGACGTCGTCAAGGGAGAGGCTATTATAAAAAATAGATGCACAATGGAGACACAAATTTTTACGTGGAAAACCATTACGGGAAAAAACCACGGGCGCCAACCATCAATGATCAGTATCAAGGTTTTGGATACAAGCACAAGGAATATAACGTGTGGACACCCCGGAAGTGCATTATGGAGAGTAATTACTATGACAACGTGAAATATCTAGATGGATGGGATCTCGAATCAAAACTAAATAAGCACAGTAACCATCCATCCTCATCGCAGCCTTGCCATAATATTTACCCATTCATAATACAAATCCAAAGCGCCAAATTCAGAAATAAGGAGATATTTGGAGAGTTGATTCACCGGTCCGAAACGACGAAGTGTGCCCGTCAAACCACACGAAGGTGGCGACCAAACACGATACACACTTCTGGGGACATGGTCTACGGTTGAATCAATATCCATGCATCTCATCATTTCTAAATTCTTACTAATGTGTGACTAGCCCAGGAAAGCTTTAGTCCCACACGTTCATCTTAGCAATTGATAAACATCACAAGTACTCTAAATATGGATAAAAGTGCAGCAGGGTTATATATATTATATAGAGGGTTCACACCCTAATTCATCACAGAGTAGCACAAAAGATAGCAGCGGAAAAATAAACATAAAGGATAATCCAGTGGTGCCAACCAGACCACAGGGCAACCAACTAGGGCAGAGCTTAACTCCAACTACACATTATCCTCGCCACCCTCGGCGGGATAATAGTAGGCCACATCAACGTCGTCGTATTCCTCACCTGAAAATGTGCAGCGTGAGTACGAATGGTACTCAGCTAGACTTACACAATATTAATAGCACAAAGGAACAATGCTGGTCTTTACATCAAGGAATATGGCTATGTTGACCTAGTTTTGCATAAAGCTGAATTTCTTGAGCAAATATACCTTGAAACTATAAGCATTTGCGAAATATAGCAATCTGAAAATTTATGACAGCAAGTAATAGGTTCTGAAAAAGAGTTGAAAATGAGCACAATCTGAAAAAGGAGAAGTTTCAAAGAAGGGTTGCTCAGGTGCAAGCTTATTCATCGGACTCAGATGATGAAGGATCCGATGTTGAAGTTGGATTGGCAGAGTGGGCTAGAAACAAGAAATCAGTATCATGTCCGTGGGTGAAGGATATTGGTAAGGAGGAACGATACGACTTTGACATCAATAAAGCCGATAAAATCTTCGATCTATTACTACAAGAGAAACAGATACAGCTTCCGCCAAATCATGTAATTCCATCTGCCGAAGAACTGAAGAAGAAGAGATATTGCAAGTGGCATAACACGATATCGCATCATACCAGTGAATGCAAGGTTTTTCGGCAACAAATTCAATCGGCTGTTGAACAGGGAAGGATCAAGTTTGAAGACAAAAAGCCGATGAAAATTGACGGACATCCATTCCCCATGAACATGGTTTATGCGGGATCATCGATGGACCAAGCCGATGAAGGAAGATATCGAGAATTTAGATCTAGAGTTACTTCATCGTAGCTGATAGATAAATATTCAAGGCACGAAGAGGAACAACGGGCTTCGTCATTTGAAGAGAGATATAATCCACATTGGGATTGCCCATTCTTTCAATTTTGCTGGGAACGAGGGATAAGATTGCCATGATCAGAGATTGTTCTGAATGTAATGCTACAAGATCTAGGAATTTTGAGCATGAAGGATTTTCGCAAGATCGGTTGCTGGAAAAACAGGCATCAATCCATAGTCGGTTAGGGCCGATCCACGAAGAGTTTTTTGAAGAAAATGATGAAGAGGGATTGTGTGAAAAACAACAAATCCAAAATCCTCAGTGGTGTCCTAGTGGAATATTTACAAAGAATCAGAAAAGAAGGGCACAGCGGCTACGGCACCGAGAGCAACAGGATGAACAACGGCGAGACCACAAGGAAGCCGATCATCGTCGCAAGAGGACTAAGCGAGTATGGCGTGTGAAGAAAAATGACGATGAGGTTGATCCATCGGCTCTAGAACATGGTTTTCTTTTTGTCTCGGGAGTATAAAGCACTTTCATCTGATAAGGAAGGCAATGAAGATGTTTTTGCTCAATTAACGTTGCAACCTGATCAGGCTGTATTTGATAAGCCTGAAGAATCAAAGCATTGGCATTTGAAGCCATTATATATCAAGGGTTATGTGAATGGGAAGCCGATGATGAAGATGCTAATTGATGGGGGGGCAGCTATTAATCTAATGCCGTATGCTACGTATCGGAAGTTGGGGAAAACCGCTGAAGATTTGATCAAGACAAACATGGTGTTAAAAGATTTCGGCGGAAATCCATCGGAGACGAAAGGCGTGTTGAACATGGAATTAACAGTGGGAAATAAGACATTACCTACCACGTTTTTTTGTTATCGATGGAAAAGGATCATATAGTCTACTCCTTGGCAGGGATTGGATTCATGCAAACTGTTGCGTGCCCTCGACGATGCATCAAAGTTTGATATAGTGGCAAGGAGATCAAGTGGAGATAATCCTAGCAGATTAATCGACCAACATTGCAATGACTGATTTGCCGGTCTGGGAGGCCGATGGTGTCGATTGTTTGTCCAGAAAAGTGTGGGAGGGGGATTATCTTAAGATCACCAGTCAGGAGATACAGCCGATCCGGCAAGTCGGCTCGGAATTATTACTCTGATGGGCACCATTGAAGATTTCGAAGGGAAGTTGGGACAAGGGTTTACATCGGCCGATGATTTGGAAGAAATTGATATAGGACCAGGAGATAGGCCAAGGCCGATGTACATAAGTAAAAAATTGTGTCCCAAGTTTCGAGAGGAATTGATAAAATTGCTGAAAGAGTATCGGGATTGTTTTGCTTGGGAATATCATGAAATGTCAGGATTAAGCCGATCAATTGTTGAACATCGGCTTCCTATTAAACCAGGATATCGGCCGTTTAAACAGGCTCTAAGGAGATTTAAAGCGGAGTTATATGAGCCAGTTAAAGCAGAAATCACAAGGTTATATGATGCGAAGTTTATAAGGCCGTGCCGATATGCTGAGTGGGTTTCTAATATCGTCCTGGAAGAAAAGAAAAATGGAAAATTGAGCATATGTATTGATTTCCGGGATTTGAATAAGGCTACCCCCAAGGATGAGTACCCAATGCCGATAGCAGATTTGTTGGTGGATGCAGCATCAGGCCACAAGATTATTAGTGTCGCGGCGCTCCCAACTAGGTGGAAGGCCACCATGTGCATACAGCACCCGATCCCAGGATCAGTAGTCGGGTACGCACAACAGTCATCAGTGATACATCTCAGAGTTACAATAATTACATAACAGAGTACATACATATATGTTACAAAGGAATTCCATCCAGGACAGACCCTGAATGGACAAAAGCATCAACAGGTAAACTAGCGAGAACAGCACAGACAGGGCGGAAGCTGGATAAAACTACTCGGCAAAAGAACTCGGCTACACCACAGGCTCGGTTGGGGACTAGGCTTGAAACCTCAGAAGTCTTCGTAGTCAGCCTGGTCTTGGAGGAACTCTGCGGCAGTCGGGTCTTCGTCTTCTTCTCCAAAATCTACTATACATATATATGAACAAGGGTGAGTACTTTCGTACTTAGCAAGCCGGGAAAAGATGCCATGTCGGTCAGACAAAGAGGCTAAGGGTTTTATTTGCGAAAAACTGCCTTTAGAAACACTTTTCTTTGCAAACACTAGTGAGATCCAAATTTTAGTTGTCGGAAAGAGGCTCACGCCTCAATTCATTCCGCAAGTTGCTTTTCAACAACTCGCCACTTAATGAATCAAGTATATCCATATCATCTTTTAATCCGCATTTGTCGGTCCGGTGTGTCCCGATTAGCTACAACCACTCGTTGACCCTGAGACTCGGCTACAACCAAATCTCAGCTATGGCACTTAATGCCCGCTACGCTGGCTACAACCAGCTAGCTCATCTGCCGCCCTGGCTACAACCCGGGGGCTCAAACATTGCTGCCCTGGCTACAACCCGAGAGCATGATCATCACCGTCTTCTGGCTACAACCCGAAGACTTAATTGCCGCCCTGGCTACAACCCGGGGGCTTAAACTTTGCTGCCCTGGCTACAACCCGGGAGCATGATCTTCATCCTGTTTACTTTTCACACACTTGCTTATGGTGCTTAACACCCCAGATCACACAGACCCGTTTCTGGCCACACAGGCCTTCCGTCTGCTTGCTCGGCAAACTCTGGACACGGTTCCCTTCCCATCAAACTTTTTCACAAAACACGGGCAAACAAATCTACACTATGGGAATCACCTTACATCGCCCTTAACCGTGGGCACGGCTGTTCGAACAGTTCTGCTAAACTCTGCAGAGGGTGTACGCTTTACCCATCCGACACGAAACTTACACCGAGTACTGGCTTGTACTCGAAAGTTCATGACAAGGCCATTTCCAAAGCCAGTCCAGGGTTACCCAATGCCAGCCAAAGGATCCACACAAGATCAGTGCTTCAGAATGGCTACAACCACCTTCAGCACCAAGGCTCACAAGCCACAACTCAGATGAGTCCACTCCAGTTGGCACTGAACTTCCCTAAACCTACAATTTACTCGGCCAGGGGCATCCCACAATGCCCGTATGGTCGTACTGTAAGATGCTCGGATGAAATTCCCAAAGGAAACGGTCCTTAATGATAATACATAGCCAAGCCACACAGGCACTGTCTCTGTACATCAAGATTTTCACAAATCTTTCAGTTATTTCACAAACACGCCGATACGCAAAGTACCGGTTTTTTTCAAACAGTTTAGTAAAGACCATCGTTTTCCCAACGACAATACAACGTTGCAGGGCTAAGCCATTCTACTCGGCCATCGAATTCGTGGATAGGATGCCAGCGTGCCATTTGTGGGGCTACCAAGGGGATACATCAACATCCTACCAAAATAAGTGCTACTACTGGGTAGGTCCATCGGTTGCGCTTGCAAACCGAGGCCGATCAGTTTAAGGTGTGAACTAAGCATGTATATTTTACAAACAACATAATTTTGCATATATGGGAAACAATATGATCAAAGAGGCTTGCCTTGTTCCAAAGAAGGATCCTCCTCGGCGAAGACGGCTTCGGGATCGTCCACCGGTTCAGGCTCTGAACAAGCAGAAAGGAAACACTGATAAGCAGGAGGGGTAAAACACCAAGAAAAAGGATCAACGAAGTAGTCGGCTGAACCAGGTTTGCGAACCAAGCGATAGAGCTCCAAAGCTTGAGAGGAGAATGAGAACTTAGCAGAGCTGGCCGGTTGCAAAACAAGAGAAGGAGGAGGCACGGATGGCCTTATATAGCCGGCGTGCAGAGCTGAAGCATGGTGGTGCTGGGCAACGGGTGGCGAGAAAAAGTCAAGGTGAACTGACAAGGGATTCGACAGGGAGTGACTTTGGAGTCCAGCTGGGTCAGTGGAGTTGGCAGGCACTGTAGCGGCGATGAGACACTAAGGTCAAACAAGGTCGGGTTGGAGAAATCTCACTGAGAGGGCTTCAGTGACCACTGGTCCAAGCGATGCAACGGGTTATTGTCCATTGGTCCGAACGGGGCTGCGGGCAGGTGAAGACTGATTCTTCACTACCTCGGTAGTCGGCGTCCAACGGGCGGGCGCAACTCGGTGAGACGATGAAACAACAGGTAAAATAACAAGGTAGTCGGCCACTTCACAGGCTTACTCGGCAGCAAGGAGGTCCGAGTAAAACAAAGGAAAGGGCAGGATACAAGGACTGAGTAGCAATCTACTCGGCTCAATGGAGAAGGTAGTCGGTTGGCCGGGGAGAGGGAAAACGGAGGCACAGCTGACAGGATAGGAAAGGATTAAGATCTAGAAAACAAGTTTCAACAGGGAAAAGGAAAACGGGTCGTTACAATTAGCTTCATGGATGGCAATGCAGGATACAATCAAATTTTTATGGCAGAAGAAGATATACATAAGACTGCGTTTCGATGTCCTGGAGCTATCGGCTTATATGAGTGGGTAGTAATGACGTTTGGATTAAAAAGTGCCGGTGCGACATATCAGAGGGCGATGAATTATATATTTCATGATCTCATCGGTTTATTAGTGGAAATTTACATCGACGATGTGGTGGTTAAATCCAAGAGTGATGAAAGCCATATAGCCGATTTGCGAAAAGTGCTGGAAAGGGCAAAGAAATACGGATTAAGGATGAATCCCAACAAATGCGCTTTTGGTGTATCGGCTGGGCAGTTTTTGAGTTTTATGGTTCATGAGCGAGGAATTGAAGTTAGTCAACGGAGCATCAGAGCCATCAAGAATACGGAACCACCAATCAACAAGACAGAGCTACAGTCGTTGATCGGCAAGATTAATTTTGTAAGGCGATTCATATCAAATTTGTCAGGAAGGATTGAGCCTTTTACTCTGTTGTTGAAATTGAGAGCCGATCAAGAGTTTGTGTGGGGGGCAGAACAGCAGAAGGCATTTGATGAAATTAAGAATTATTTAAGTTCCCCACCTGTTTTGATTCCACTGCAGAAAGGAGTGCCATTCAAGTTATACTTATCGGCCGATGAAAAATCCATCGGATCTGTTTTGATACAGGAATTTGAAGGAAAGGAGCAAGTCGTGTTCTATCTAAGCAGAAGGCTTTTGGATGCTGAAACAAGATATCCTGCGATGGAGAAATTATGCCTTTGTTTATATTTTTCATGTACAAAGTTGAGGCATTATATCCTATCGGACGAATGTACAGTGGTTTGCAAGGCCGATGTGGTAAAATACATGTTGTCGGCTCTAGTCTTAAAAGGGCGAGTTGGTAAATGGATTTTTGCCCTAACAAAGTTTGACTTGAGGTATGAATCGGCTAAAGCGGTCAAGGGGCAGGCAATAGCCGATTTAATTGTGCAACACAGAGGGGTTCATAAAGATTATGTGGAGCCGATTCCGTGGACTTTATTTTTTGATGGATTGGTTTGCAAGCATGGATCTGGTATCGGATTGGTCATTGTATCGCCTTGGGGGGCATGTTTTGAATTTGCTTTTACAATTAAACCCTATCGGACCAATAATTAGGCGGAATACAAGGCGGTGCTGAAAGGACTTCAGCTTTTAAAGGAGATCGGAGCCGATATCATAGAGATTGTTGGAGATTCCTTATTAGTGATCAAGCAATTGTCTGGGGAGTATGAATGCAGGGATGATATTTTAAGATCGTATCATGAAGAATGCAGAGATTTATTGAAGGATTTCAGGATGGTATCGTTGGATCATATCCCTAGAGAACAGAATTTAGAAGCTAATGATCTTGCACAGATTGCTTCGGGTTATCGGCTGAATAGACAGATTGAGGTTGAAATAGCCGATAATGATATTCAGAATAAAGCCGATGATTGGAGACAGGAAATAATTGATTATTTACAAAATCCATCGCAATCGGTTTCTAGGAAGCTTCGGTATAAAGCTACTAAGTACGTATTGCTTGATGGAGAGTTATATTATCGGACTTTTGAAGGGGTTCTGCTGAGATGCCTAAATCTGGAAGAAGCCAAAGTGGTTATGTGCGAAGTGCATAAGGGCGTTTGCGAAACTCATCAATCGGCTCATAAGATGAAGTGGATATTGAGAAGAGTGGGATATTTTTGGCCGACAATGTTGGAGGATTACTTCAAATATTATAAAGGATGCCAAGATTGCCAGAAATTTGGAAATATACAGCGACCACCAGCATCGGCTATGAATCCTATCATCAAACCATGGCCGTTCAGAGGATGGGGAATTGATATGATCGGCCAGGTTTATCCTCCATCAAGTAAAGGACATAAATTCATATTGGCAGCAACGGATTATTTTACAAAATGGGTGGAAGCAGTTCCTTTGAAGAAAGTCACGTCCAAGGATGCGATTGAGTTTGTAAAAGAGCATATAATTTATCGGTTTGGAATTCCTCAGACGATAACTACTGATCAGGGATCTATTTTCGTGTCCGATGAGTTTCAACAATTTGCTGCCAGTATGGGAATTAAGTTACTGAATTCATCACCTTATTATGCTCAAGCTAATGGACAGGCAGAAGCTTCGAATAAGAGTTTAATCAAATTAATTTAGCGGAAGATTGATGAACAACCGCAGAGATGGCATACTACATTAGCCGATTCATTATGGGCCTATCGGATGGCGTGTCATGGGTCTACTCGGGTACCACCATACCAATTAGTATATGGGCATGAAGCAGTTTTGCCTTGGGAGACTAACATCGGCTCCAGGAGAATTTCTTTGCAAAATCAATTGACAACCGATGATTATTATAACTTGATGACAGATGAACTCGAGGATTTGGCTCAGAATCGGTTAAGGGCGTTGGAAAGGATCAAGGAAAATAAAGTTAGGGTGGCTAGGCATTATAACAAAAAGGTGATGAATAAATCGTTCACTTAGGGAGATCTTGTATGGAAGTTGATTTTGCCGATCGGGTCCAGAGAGTAAATTCGAAAAGTGGTCTCCTAATTGGGAAGGGCCCTATCGGCTTAATCGTTGTGTACCTGGCAATGCCTATATGTTAGAGATCTTGAGGGGACGGAGTTTGCTAAAGCGCTTAATGGGAAATATCTCAAGAAGTACTATCCGAGCGTTTGGATCAACTCTTAAATCGGTTGAGTACGGCCGATTTCTAAAATAGTTCAAAGAGCCGATGTTGTTACATCACCTAAAGATAGCCGATATCAATTGGTATCGCCTTTAGATAAAACATAAAAACACTACCAAGCGAAGATGGGGTAAGATGAACAGGTAACAAAGCCGACCAGATTATATTACAATGAAAAGGGAGTGTTTCATAGCAATGTCATAGTCATCAAAGAATTTATAAGAATTTTTGGATTGTTTCGATCGCGCGTAGGCAAATCTGGTCAATCTCGTCGGTGGCATGAATGTCTTCTTCATCGGAACCCGGGATAGTCTTTAAGTTTTTGTGCCGATGAACAACTTGACGCACTGCTGATGCAGCTTTGGCTTCTTGGTTTTGTATGGCTTGTGGCAGGCCGATGAGCTGGGATTCTGTTGTTTCGATATCCTTGTGGATTTTTTCAAGTTCTGCCAGCAAATCAGCTTTCCTTTTCTTCAGCTGGTCCAGTTTGGATTGAAGTTCTTGAGGAGCAGCTGCCATATCGTTGAGCTTTTTCTTTTCTGTTTGAGCTGACAGCCGATCGTTTTGGATATCTTGGACTATTTTTTGTTGATCAGCACGATCGGCTATACGCTGCCTGAGCTTGATGAGTTGGAATTTGTGGGATTCTAGATATGCTGGAGTCAATGTGTCAATGAGTTCTTCGGGCAAATGGTGCTCAGTTTCCACAAATCTTGCCCGGATCGGCCCGCAGTCTTCCACCAAAGCGTCGATCGGATTTTCCAGTAGACGGATGATATTCAGCAAGTATTCATGCACGTCAGCTGAAAAAGATGGTTTGGTTACCATGCTGGTAGCTGTTTCTTCATCTGCCTCCAAGTACTTGCTGATGTCAAAAGAGAACAAGTCGGCTAAGGACTGCAGATTGACATCGGTAAATGGATCAGTAATGAGTTAAAATGAAATATGGATGTGAAGAGGTTACCTGAGGCAGGACATCGGCAGCTTGAGTGGCATCGGCATGAAATGGATGAGTGGGTTGTTCTTCAGGATGGCCAATGCTTGGTACTGAAGTAGTAAGAACAGCCTCGATGTCGGCTTGGGGGCTGGGCGCTGGAGTTGGAACGGCTGGAGAAGTCATCGGCTCGATGCTTGTGAGGATGTCAGGTGAAGGTTGAGGTTTGGGAGCCGATGACTCGAGCTGAAAATAAGATCGATAATAAAAAGATGGGAAACAGGTAATAATATCAAGAATTAGCGCATACCCGCGGGGATGAAGGGGCCAATGTTGTTTCAATAGCAGGTGGCGCTATGACCACAACATCGGTACTGGTCTTCTGCTTCTTCTGAGAAGGACGAGACGCCAGCTTCTTGCGTTTTGGTCCTGTCGGCCGTGGCGCCCGGAGAAGGGACGATGGAGGGGGAGCACCATGCCCCAAGTTTGGATTGGCCGATGATGGTTGGTATATGATCGGCCGGCCACTGGTGCTTGTTGTCGGTGGCTCCTCGTCGACAGCCTGCAAGATTAGATTATAAGAGATGATCGGAGATGATGATTAAGCCTTATGGGATGTTACCTCTTCATCGGATTCGTTGTAGTCGGGGTTGAGGCGAGAGCAGTAATGGATGGCCGATGAGTTGAACAGGTGTTTCTTCCATTCTAACCACCATCGGGCAAAAAGCTTTGTATTGGCAGTACATACCTCCACGTCGGTGGCGGTGCCCAGAGGTAGGGATTCCGTTAGAGTTCGCATCCGATCATACTCTAAAGCACTGTTGACATTATCTTGGGCATGAAGTTTGTCAATGAAGAATAGGCCGATTGAAAGTTGACCGAGGCCAAGCTGGCGGGAACCGACCGATGGATGGTAAAATTCATAGGATGGTTGCGATCGGCCCTGAGAGAAGCCAGTTGGCAGAAGGCGGGGGGTAATGGCCGATAGAAATATGGTCTTCAACTCATCATCGGCCAGAGCATCGAGTGGATTGAAATTGGAAGGCATTTCAAATGATGCTGCATCATCATATGCGAACCAAAGTGTGGCCTCCCTAGTGAAGCCATAATAAAACCCTTTGAACCATTGACTGAGTCTGACGGGCATCATTTTGTAGCCAGGGAGGGCCAATGCAGCTTCGCCCACAGAGATACATCGGCGATAGACGGGTTCCTGTTCTTCTGGATGATCGGCTGGGAAAGTTAGGTTGAGGAAGGAAGTCCCGGGAATTGCCTTGGATGTATAGACGTTGAGCCATAATTGCACAAACCACCAAGGACCCCCAATATGGCCAACTGGCTGGCCGGCCGATAGCTTGACTGCCACCTGATGCAGCAGTTGATAAGTGGCACCAAGAAGGTATTGCCCCAATTGGATTTGTTTCCGATCAGCCAGGCATTCTGCCAAGCACTGCATGTTGGTTGTTGGGCCGAGGGTTGCACCACCAAAAACAAATCATTCTAACCACAAGTTCAAGAAAGCAACATGTTCCTGATCGTCGACTGGCCCAGTCACCTTGTTGTGAAGTGATATATACTTGGTCCAACCGCCGATATTCTTCGTCTGTAGCCGATGAGAAGGCTTAAATCGGAGGTTGAGGGGATTGATGTAACTTGTTGTGTTGAGGCAGGTGAGCATGGTTACATCTATCAAAGTTGGGGTCATCGGCCCATGTCCAAATAGGTAAGCATTGAGGGCGTCTGACCAAAAGTATGAGGCTGATGCAAGCAGAGGTTCGTTCTTCTCCATCTCGGCCAGGGAAAGGTTGATGCAGTGGCCGATATCCAATTCTTCCCAGAGAGTTTTCTTTGCGGCCGATACTCTGATATACTAGTTCCTCCACCCGGGAAGTTTGCTAGGCCATGACCTGAAACTGTTGGTCCAATCGCTGGCTAGCATGGCAGAGTTCTTGAAAGGGAGACGTTGGGTTTCGGCGTTGATGAAGTTTATAGGGTCTTCACTACCCATGGGGCCATGATAGAAGAAATTTGGATAATCGGCGGCCGGAATCAAAATCTGGTTTTTAAGGTTCTACAGTAAACAAGAACACGAAGAAGAACGGATGAAGATTGTGGCAGATTCAATCTATCTAAGTTACAAGGCAGAGAGAGCGATCAGACAAGAAGGTTACCTCTGGGACAGCGATTGCTGAAGCCATTGCAGAAGAAGAAGATGAGCGAAGGCCGGTGGTTGAGGAAAAAGGTCACAGCGGTTCGCCTAGATTACCGGAGCTCATCGAGGTCTTGGAAGAAGCGAGAGGGCTCTGGTGACGTGAAAGCGTAAAGAAAGAGGCTAGGAAGACGAAGCAGTTTATAGAGGAATGATGACCGGGCGGGAATCAAGGCCGTTGGCACTGTTTCAAACAATTAAGGAAAGTGGGCTACTTTGGGCCGCCTCGGTGTGAAAGGAATCTGAAAGCCCAGATGGGAGAATTTCGAAGTCTCATGAAAAACTCCGAAATTGGGGGGCATGTGTTAATGCCAAAATTTGGTATGGTTCTTTATCAGACTCGGTTAAGAGAAAATCACAGTCAACTAGCGGGAATTAATCCGGAGGAAGCCGAGTTTGGGAAGGGATCATGAAGACCACTGAGAGGGGGTTAATATCTTATCTATTAATTAGGCAGTGTTAATATTTCTTTCCTTTAGAAAACCTGATCTCGTGTCCGATCGGGTCTTTTGAGTGTTTTCCTTCTGTAATTAGGAAATGGTGTGTCGTGTCCAATAAGGACTTGTATCAACTCGGGGTATAAATACGTATGCCCGGGTACCTTGTAAGAATCAACACACAGATCAATACAAATTTGGCGCATCGCCACCCTTTTCAACGGGTTCTTGCTTCTCGAGCTGGGCTGCATCGTTTAAGTTTGACCTCCTGCGAGAGAGTAAGTCTCGTTACCCCTACTACCGTATCGGTTAGGACTTCCTCGATTAGGTCCGATATTCTAGTTGATCTACGTTAGTCGGCTTACCACGATATATTTATTTTGTCTACGGCTGCATCAGTTTAGTTTGATCTCTTAGGCCAAGTAGATATATTACATCACGCGTGCATAGATTTATCAGCTTACTGGGTGTAATTTATCATCAGTTTGTGCTGCATCGGTTAGGTCCGACCTACTAAACTGCTAGCGATAAGTTATTCCTGCTAGGTTGATAGATTTTATGCAAGCGTCTATCGGGATGTATAGCCAATAAGTTATCATATTTTACATCACAATTGCATTAGATCTATCGGCTCATCGAGATTCTTTTATCATTATTAATCTGTGCTGCATCAGTTAAGTTTGAACTACTAGATTGATAATAATAGATTTATCCTTGTTAAGCCGATGGATGTTTATGCAATGTTTTATCGGAGTGCCTAGCCGATAAGTTATCTTTTCATTATATAAAGCCGACTGCATTATCTTGATTATTATTCTACACTATTATCGGCTTTCCAGCCGACACACATGTTCTATCGGCAGTCGGCTGGTTTATTATTTGTTTATATCATCATCGGTTTCAAGCTAATGTGCAACTGTTATATTTACTTTTTTATGCCATCATCGGCTTCCAGTCAATGTATGAGTGCTATAGTCCATATCGGCTATCGGCCGATGAAACGAGTCCAAATCGGCTTCCAGCCGATTGGCTCACTGATCTAATTTTTTCTATCTCCTTGTCAATTGCAGGGTCAAATTGACTGGCACATCTACGAACCTCAAATTTAGAACCTGCACTGAAGTTAAGCAAATCTCCCAGGCCTTCGCGTGTCTAGTGCATCGAACCATATCATCGGCTCGTTCTCAACGCTGCCGGTGATTTTCGGTGTCAACAGTTCATAATAAGCAGGATTAACCTAGAGTTATCAAAAGTATATATTAGGCTCAATTCAAGGCATGGTAATATATAGCAATATAAAATAACTGGTCAGTACTATTTCAGAAGGATTTTTAGTAAAATAATCCATGCATGCTATCTAGTACTTGCAA
The DNA here is from genome assembly GCA_003991445.1 of Oryza meyeriana var. granulata. Classification (NCBI taxonomy): domain Eukaryota; kingdom Viridiplantae; phylum Streptophyta; class Magnoliopsida; order Poales; family Poaceae; genus Oryza; species Oryza meyeriana. The sequence continues at coordinate 31,600 of RYFJ01002699.1, forward strand.
GGTAAGCACTTCTACCCAAAATATGACCTAGCTCCAGATTGGGTTCAATTGTGTTCAAAGAGTGCATGACTTGCCTTAGGGATCGGCGTAGTCGTACCACTTGTTTCCTCCAACCATCTTCGCTGCCTCAAGTTTAGGTCAGGTTGAGTGAATATATATTTCAAACTCTTATGATCAGTAAACATCTCACACTTATTTCCAATTAAATAGTGCCTCCAAATCTTCAGTGCATGCACAACTGCTGCCAATTCAAGGTCATGTGTTGGGTAATTCTGCTCATGCGGTCGGAGTTGACAAGAGGCATAGGCTACTACTCTTCCTTCTTTCATCAAAACACAACCAATTCCTTGACAACTAGCGTCACAATATACATAAAAATCCTTCTTATTGTCAGGTAAAGCTAACACTGGTGCGGTTGTTAGCCTTGTTTTGAGTTCTTAGAAACTCTTCTCACATTTATCTATCCATTCAAATGGTATATCTTTCTTCAAGAGATTGGTGAGAGGTCTTGCTATCTTAGAAAAACCTTCGATGAAGCACAGATAATATCCTGCCATTCCCAAGAAACTCTAGACATCCTTCACTGTATGTGGTTGCTCCCATTCTGATACTGCTTTAACTTTCTCTGGGTCCACTTTTACTCCTTTTGTAGTGATGATATGGCCTAAGAACTGTACTTCCTTCATCCAAAACTCGCACTTGGAGTATTTGGCATACAATTTTTGCTCCTTTAATCTTTCCAAAACTAGCCTCAAATGCTCTTCATGTTCCTCTTCACTTGATGAGTATATAAGGACATCATCTATAAAGACTACCACAAACTTGTCAAGATAATCCATATAGATCTTGTTCATCAATCCCATGAAAACTACTGGTGCATTGGTCACTCTAAATAGCATCACAGTAAACTCATATAACCCATATCTGGTAATAAATGCAGTCTTCGGTATATCCTCTTGTCTAACTCTCAACTGATGATACCCTGTGTCGGCAAAACGGGACTGGGGGCCCCACATACCCCGGGGACGTGTGGATCTTCGGCCACATTAGCTCCTCCGGGGCCCACATTCTGCACCGGTGACGGCCGGCTATGGCCGTTTTCCCGCTAAGTACCTGGGGCCCGAGCACTGCCCGGTCCTGGGTGCACCTTCCCTGGGCGCGTCACGACGACCGCCCGCATCTGCCTCGGGCCCCGTGGCCCGGGGACATTCTCGGGCCTCGCCCCCCGGTCCCGAGAGCCACAGGCTCGGTCCCAGGGCGCGTTCCTGGGGCACATTGCTGGGATATTCCCGGGGCCCGGGTCTCGCCCCCGGTCCCGAGACCCACAACCTCAGCCCCGGGTCGCGTCCCCGGGGCACATTACTAGGACTTCCCGGGCCCGGGCCTCGCCCCTGGTCCCGGGACCCACCTCCTCGGCCCCGGGTCGCGTCCTTAGGGCACATTACTGGGACTTCCTGGGCCCGGGCCTCGCCCCCCTGGTCCCGGGAGCCACAGGCTCGGTCCTAGGGAGCGTTCCCGGGGCACATTGCTGGGATATTCCCGGGCCCGGATCTCACCCCCCGGTCCCGGGAGCCACAGGCTCGGTCCCGGGGCGCGTTCCTGGGGCACATTGCTGGGATATTCCCGGGGCCCGGGTCTCGCCCCCGATCCCGGGACCCACAGCCTCCGCCCCGGGTCACGTCCCTGGGGCACATTACTGGGACTTCCCAGGCCCGGGCCTCGCCCCCGGTCCCGGGACCCACCTCCTCGGCCCCGGGGCGCATTGCTGGGACTTCCCAGCCCCGGGTCTCGCCCCCCGGTCCCGGGGCCCACAGCTTCCATCCCCGAGGAACTCAGCGCCTTGTGCGCGCGGAGGGCTCGACGAGCTCTCTGCCCCGGGCCCGAGCTTGACTCGAGCAGACCAACTGTTCCAACTACCCGCATTAATGGCGAGGCGACGGGGCGTGTCGCCCCTGTCGCCCGCTCTGCCACGCGTGACGGCTTGTGACGGCCCCCCGTGGGCCAACTCCCTGTGCAGTCAGAGAACTTTTAGCTAAGAGGGCTTCAGTTTTCCATACTCTGGTAGCGGTGGCGTGCGTTGTCACATCTTCACGACCTAGCCGCCCGCAGCAGCCGAGCAACGTGACAACTAGACGTGCCGAACCAACTCCGGCGTGACTCGGTAGGCGGACGTGTGCGATAAGACATATCGTACCTAGAAAAGCTTTCTCCTCACATGTGAGCTGGGCACTGTGGACTCCCCTTGAACTATGAAAGCAGGATCCATGCCAACAGGAATGAGGCTCTGGTTCTGGCTCTCGGGGAGGCTCTCTCTCGGGATCCCATTCCATTCTCCGGGTACAGCTTCCAGAAACAGACCAAGCTCCCGAGTTAGGGCCCGACCCCGTTCCATTCTCCGAGTACAGCTTCTAGAGAGGCTTCGTCCCCAAGCGAGGGCGAGCTCCTGAGCACCCTGCTCCAGAACACCTTGTAAGAACAAACCACATTCATCTCCCACATAGCAAACACACACAGGAGTAGGGTATTACGCCTCCGTGTGGCCCAAACCTGTATACTTCTCCTGTCTCCCTTGCGTGCCATCGTCTCGACGCCGCAGTCGTCCTGTGAACAACTCCCCTGGCCGAACCTCAAAGGGGGGTCCCCAGACTCCCCGCAGTTGGAGTTCCCTCCTCCGACACCCTGATATCAAATCAATCTTCGAAAACACCTTAGCTCCCTTCAGTTGATCAAACAAATCATCCATTCTTGGCAGTGGATACTTATTCTTGATAGTTGCTTCATTAAGTGCTCGATAATCCACACACATCCTAAGTGTGCCATCTTTCTTCTTAGCAAATAGCACTGGGGCAGCCCATTTTGACACACTTGGCCTTATGAAACCTTTCCCTTCCAACTCATCAATTTGCTTCTTCAACTCCTTTAATTCAGAGGCAGCCATACGGTATATTGTCTTCGCTATGGGTTTGGTTCTAGGCTTCAGCTTGATGGAAAACTCAACTTCTCTTTCTGGAGGCATTCCTGGCAACTCTGTTGGAAATATATCTGGAAATTCATTAACCACTGGTACTTTATCAACTCCTTCTGCAACCATGGTATTTAGTGACTATGGCAATGGTGGCAACAAGGGTCTCTTGGCTCTGAACTCTACTTTCTTTCCTTCTGTATTGACCAAATTAATGATCTTATTCTCACAATTCATCTTTCTCTTATACTTATGCAACCAATCCATTTCCAGTATAACATCCAATCCTTGCATTTCTAGTAGCATAAGGTCTGCTAAAAAGGTAACTCCTTCTATTTGAATTTCTATATTAGGGCATTTAAACTGGGACTTCATGTCTGATCCAGGGGCATGGATCACATGGGTGTTATTTAAAGATACAAAACTCAAACCACGCTTCTTAACCAAAGCCAAAGAAATGAAAGAATATGTAGCACCCGGATCAAATGAAACCAAAGTAGGCTCTGAGTTAACAGGAAACATACCAAGTATAATGTCGTAGCTCCAATGGCATCCTTGGCTAAAACATGATTGACTCTTCCCTGAATAGCTCTAGGGTTAGGTCGTCCTTGTCCTGCAACAGGTCCAACCTATCCTCCATGGTTTGGCACTGCTCCTCTACGATTGGGCACTCCTGCTCCATGTCCTACCATGTTCTTGTCTGCGGCACGACACACGGGATAGCACTCTGAGCTCTTGCTCTAACTTGTGCAACATCTGTTGGAAAGTTTATCCAGGGACAGTTTGGACGGATGTGTCCCACTAGCTTGCAATGATAGCATTCCTTTGGAAAATTACTTGCTGGATACTGATTTCCACCAAAATACTGTTGTCTCTGTGGCATTGGAGGCCTTGGCATCTATGGTGGGAAACGTCGAGGTGGTACTATTGGCATCATCGTCCTTGGTCTTGGGGCACTTGTTGAAGGCTTCATCTGCTATAGGGCCTGTCACACCCTGAGATTACCCACACTAAACATTACCTGTGAAAATTACCCAAGAAAATAAATTTAAAAAGGCTAGAGGAATTAATTGATGGTGTAAAATGCAAGATAATAAATTATCATGGCCGGGAATATTTTTCTTGTATTCTCTGTGCCAAAATACATTAACTGGATTTTTAGTGGAATTTACAGAGCACAGGAACTATTTTTAATAAATCAAATACGCTTATCGGAATTTAAATCGTCCTGGAAATCTTTTTCCTTTTCTTTTCCCTTCTGTTTTCCCTTTTTCTCCATCGCTAGGCCGCCGGCCCAGCACTGTGCCGCAGGCCGGATTCCTCCACGGCCTTTTCCTCCTCGCGCCCATGCCCCCGCGGCCGCGCCTTCCTCCCCGCGCCCTCGCGTCCGTGCCCTCGCGCCCGCGCCCTCGCTCGCCCCGCGCCCACGCACCACCCGCTGATAGGCCGGGCCCGCCTGTCAGCATCATCTTCCTCCTCCGTCCGAATCAGGCGGAGGGGAAATTCCCCGGAGCCGTCCGATCCGGCGCCGCCTCCCGCCTCATCCCGCGCTCTCCACTCGTTCAAACGGTCGCGGACCGAGTCCGCCCCACTCCCCCGAGTTCTCCGGCGTCCACGTCCCCTCTCTCCCGAGAATCTCGCACACGATGGCCACGCCGCCGTCCACTCTCCCGTGCGTGATTGGAGCCGTTCGGCCTCGATCTCTCCCGGCCGACTGTATAAAAACCATCTCCACCCTCTCCTCCATCTTTTCCCCAACACGCCGAGCTTTCCTGTGCCCCAGAACCCCGTCGCCACCGCGCACCCGAGCTCCACCTTTTTTCGCCGCCTCCGGCCGCCGCTCGCCGCCGTTCCGGATGCCGCCAGGCTGCTCCGCCACTGCCAGCACCTCCGCCGTGCCGCGTCGCACCTCGGCCGCCACTCCGTTGAAGCCGAAGCTCACCGAACCGCCTCGCCCGCGCGCTCGGTGAGTATCAGCCCTTCGCCTCCTTTCCGGTCGGTGATTCCCGCCACGCCGTCTTCATTCATTCTTCGCCCTAACTCCTCTTCCGTCCTCCTCATCCTCCAGGACGCCTCGGTAACCACCTCTCGCCCGTTCCCCGCCATCGAAGCTTCGTTGCCGACGTCGTCCCGAAGCCGCCGCCGCTTTTTCGTCGCCACCGTCGTCTTCGCGCCGTCGCTCGCCGCCGCGAGCCGCCGGTGAGGACCCCCTCCGTTTTCCGGTTCCATTCCGCCCCTCCGTGTGGTCGTCGCCGCGCCGGGTGGTTGCCGCTGGCGACCATCGGGTCGCGTGCGCGCCGCCGCCTCCCGCTCGGGACAGCTGGCTTCGGCCGCCGCTCCCCGGGGCCGTACGATCTGCCGGGTGGCAGATCGGGGCCGCCCGCTCGCTCGCCCGCGTGGTTGCCCGCGGTGGCTCCACGTGGTGCGCCCGCCTCTGTGCGCCGTCGCCTCCCTCTCGGGTGACGTCTTAAATCGGTTAATGCGCATTAAATCGCTGGTTAATTATATTTACACTCAAATAGCAGTAAAACTTCAATAAATCATAACTAATTCATGCAAACACCGATTAAGTCCATTCAAATTTCATTAAATCCAGAAAAATGCCAAGAATCCATTAAAAATACTTTCAGCCCATGTTTGTTGAACTCCATGTATTGTTTTTAATTGTTTATGCATTGTTTGTTGTAGAATCCGACACCGGTAATTCTCCTGCGTATTTCGAGATCGTAGCCGACTACCTTGAGCCGGAGCAAGGCAAGTCGCACTGATACTTTGATCACTTTGTACCCATTTTTCGCTAAAATTGCTTTGTTTACTTAAATAAACTGCATTATTTTAATGATTCATGTGGATGGGTATTGCCTATACAATGTTAGGATTAAGCCTTAGTTTTGATAACTAAATCCTTGTCACCTGGGTAATAATTTGACTAGTTTACAATTCTGAGGAATGCTTAGCCATGCTTAGCAACATAGCTCACATGGGAATTAAATATTATTTCTTTTATATGATTCGACTCCATGTCGGAAAAATGGAACCTTGGATAGGCTGTTGTTAAATTTCTAAAATTTTGACCTAAATGGTGGGCTGTGGGTGTATGGTTTTGCTTGTCACACCCATGGCAATTAAGGACCGGTTCGCGGGAACCACTTGGGCAACTTCCCGTACTTGCCACAAGCCAGCGTGGGCTTTGTTGCGAACTACTTCCCTTTGCAACTGCTTTTCCGCAAATAAACCCTATCCCATCTTTGTACCCTGTGCATATGCATACTTGTGGGTGTGATTTGTTGAGTACTGTGGGTGGTACTCAGCCTTGCTCCAATTTTCCCCCCAGTGTTGGAGAACGTGTCAGATGAAGATCATCCTGAGGAATAGGCTGGCTCCGCCGTCAAGGTGCCTGTGGGATGGAAGCGGCTGTTTGGCCTGATGTTTATAGACTTCGTTTTACCTTTTTCTGCTACATTTATGTAATATACATTTTACTCTGTTTGTAAGACACTCTGTATGGCAACTTGGTTTGTGTACCCTGGCTTTCCTGGGCAGGGATTTATTACACATTAATGTTCAGAATTTCGGTGTGAATTTTTGGGCGTTACAGGGGCTTACGCTTGCGGCTTTCCTCCAGTTCTTTCTTCATGCGCTCAATCAACAGGACCTTGTTGAATAACTCAGACATATCCTTGTATTCCACACCAGCAAGATTGTACTTAATTGGCTCATCGAAGCCTTCAACAAACCACACCATCTTCTTCTTCTCTGTATTCACATCATCAGGGGAGTAGCGTCCAAGATGCTGGAACTCATCATGATACTCTGCAATTGGCTTCCCATTCTGAGTATGGTTCCTGAACTCCTTCATCTTTGTTACAATCAAACCTTCTATAATGTGCACCTTCCTGAACTCCTCTGAGAATTCCTTCCATGTGATGGTTTTCTTGTCAGGATGTACAGCCTGAAAGTTAGTCCACCATACTGCTGTTGAACCACTAAGCTGATGACAAGCATACAGAACCTTCTCTTGATCAGTGCACTGGACTGTGTTTAACTTCCTCTCAACATTCATTAACTAGTCATCTGTTGCTAATGGTTCTAGGGCAGAAGAAAATGTCGATGGCTTGGTTCTCTAAAAATCTATCCACCTTGATCCCATAGTTTTCCTTCAGCAGTAGTGGCACTTGGTTGCGGCATCCTACTGATAACTTGCTCAAAAGGTCTGTGGTAGTTCTGATCCATCATCTGCATCACCCTTGCAAGGTCAACTGGATTTTCTGGCGGCTACTTACCCGCACTGCCATTTCCATTTGTTCCTAACATCTTGTCCCTTTACTTAGGCCTGTAACAGGTTTTTCATTATAAAATGTTAATTAAGGTGTAACAAGGAAAGGCTGAATAGACTTAGACTGGAAAAGAATGAAATAAAGAAGCAACGAAGTAGCAGGGAATGATAGACAAAATCATGTTTAGGGTTTTTCTTGTAAAAATAGGAAACGCAATAGCACATCGAGTGCCATGTAACCCCAAGAGGTTACATGAAACAACAGGATGGCCCTTTCACAAATACAATTCATGACTCCATGTTCTACACGATGGACGAACCATCGACTGACACAGGTCGAGGTACACTATCGTCAAACCTATCTTAACGAAGCTATCGAACTTCAACGCTCCTCCCAAAGCAACTTCACTCTCAAGATCTCCAAATCGTACCTATTATGTCTTGACTAACTAACCAAACCTTGAATAGGGTAGGGAAAAGATCAAACAAAAACCTTTCAAAATCACATCGAGGGACGAAGAAAGAAGTAGATAGGAAAACAAAGCAAGGCAGAAGGGAGTCAATCAGAAGAATAACCCATTTTCGCAATTCTTTTCAAATTTACAAAATAGATTTTTAAACACTTCCTAACCAACCTAGGTCAATCTCCAGTCAAGCCTAGCTCTGATACCACTCCTGTGGGGACCGATCGGAGGGGGTCCAAACGTCCTACAACACACATAACGACCCAGAAAGTTCAGTTACGCGTAGAATGATACGGAAATAGAACTTTGATTAATTATACAAACCGACAAGGTTCTAATACAACCCAGACTCAACATACGCACACAACGGACCTATGGCCATACACATACAACCAAAATACGCAACTCTGCACCACAGGAACGACCTAAGCGTAGAGTCAACCTAGAACTCGAAGCCTTCGTCTTTGTCCCAGTCCTACGAATCGACGGCTTCGTTGACTTCACCTACAACTTCTTCCTAAATGGCTGGAGCCCAAAATATGCGAGACTGAGTACGCAAGTACTCCGCAAGCCATGGAGGGGAACATATAGCAATGCGGAATATAACAAAGAAGGGAACTAGTTTAACTCTAAACCTTATCAGTAGTTCACAAACATTCCATTTTATAAACAAGTTTAATTTTAAAGGGTTTAACATTTCATGCCATCATCTCATAATTTAAATCATTATTTCAATTCTACTCATGCCATTGCTCTGGTTTCACCCATAGGCATATCTCCATTTACCGGGAGCATGGCGTATTCGAATACCAAACGACTCTACAGTGTCTGCCCAGCTTTACCCACACGATACCTACAACTAGCCAGGCAGAAGATAACAAAGTGTAATATTGCCCCAAGCTCATCTCTATTCTGCCTAGCGAGTTAAAAGACAAGGCGCCTGTTGGCCTCAACTTGGCCTTCGCGAGGGTGTGCACCAACCCGACGACTCGTCCACCCACTATTGCACGACTAGGAGGAACACGCAGTCCTCAAAGACCGCAAAGGGCACCGCAACACCCACACTCACATAATCAAATAATCTTACATCACTCAGTGGCCATCACACACGTTAAAGCCTAAAATGCCGATACACTGAAAGGCTGCAGAAGTTCAATTCACTGGAGCAGTATACACTAGGTCTGAATACCTCGATCATACAGATGGGCGCTAACTATGTTACTTATACTGGCACAAGGGGGTTGTGTCCTTAAAACTTTAAATAAATCACAGTACCTCCAAAACCATCACATAAAAATAATAATTTCATATAATATTCAACATGTTCATAATAAGCAAGATTAACCTAGAGTTATCAAAAGTATATACTAGGCTCAATTCAAGGCATGGTAATATATAGCAATATAAAATAACTGGTCACTACTATTTCAGAAGAATTTTCAGTAAAATAACCCATGCATGCTATCTAGTACTTGCAAGGTAAGCACTTCTACCCAAAATATGACCTAGCTCCAGATTGGGTTCAATTGTGTTCAAAGAGTGCATGACTTGCCTTCGGGATCGGCATAGTCGTACCACTCGTTTCCTCATACGGCTGCTAGGCGTACATGTTAGCTGCGAACTCGTACTCCTCGGTTGGATCTACTGTTGGTGGGTTCTATCAATACACCAATAAAAATAAATAAGCGAATAATTCTAAATAAATTCCAAAAACCCAGAAAGTGCACAAGATACTAAAAGAGGAATTTTGGAAGAAGTTTGGGATTTTTCTGGAGTCGCGTCGAGCGGAAACCCCAGAGCTAAAAATTAGGGTTGCGTCAACTTGCTCGGATCACGATGAAACTAGCATGGATGGATTCGGAATAATTCAAGGAGTCGGGAATAGGTCTCGGATTTTGATTTCGAAGGCAAAAGAGTAATAAACCAGTTAAAACAGTGAATATAGCCTTTTCTGAATTATTTTTAATAGGAAATTAGGATTTTCTTTTCTCTCTCTCTTCTTACAGGAGCCGGCCAGTGTCGGAGGTGCCTACGGTGGAGGAGGCCGGTTCCCGGAAGAGGGCCGCCGGTTTCGGGGTCGTGGCGGCACGGCAACTCCATTCCCGAAGTCAGCCGTAGCTGGGGAGGTGGCAGTGAGCCTGGCGGCGACATGTAGTAGGCGGCGGCGGGGCGCCGTGGCCGGGAAGCATAGAGTGGTTGAGGAGGAGCTAGTGGTGGCAGCGGCTCGGGCCGGGGAGCACAGAGGCGGCTGGGCGCCGGGTGGCTAGCGTCGGCCGGGATAGAGGCGATGGCACGGAGCAGCGTTGGTGACGCTCTGGTGGCGGAGCAGTGGAGGAAGGAGATGGTTTTGCAGCATGTGATGTGAGGGTCCTAATTGTACCTTCAATTTGGAACGAGGTAGATCGACGGGGATGAATTTTGGAGGTCAAGCAGAGGCGGCTGAGTAGGGACTCTGGCCGTTTTTGCTTCGGCAGCGACGAACTAGGGCATGGAGGCTGGGGCGGCTTCAAGGTGGTTGAAGAGGAGGTGATGGCGATCTTTTTCTTTGTTGGTGCCGACCGACGAGGAGCAACGGAGAGGGAGATAGAAAGGAGGACAGAGAACGGCGGCTGGATATTCGCGATGATGATGATGATAGCTAGATGAGGCTGAGCTCGGGAGGATGGGATCAAGCCCAGGATTGGCTTGACGAAGGCTTTGCTGGCACAGCCGGGGTAGGAATGATCGACGCATGGGCGATGAGGTGGCCGAGAACAACTGCATGGCGAGGAGAGGCTGAGCAAGACTCTGCCTTGCAAGGCGGAGCTAGGAAGGAGATGGGAGGCAGTGGAGGGAGTTGGGTCGGCCTGTGTTGGCAGGCTAGAGGGGAAGAAAGGAGAAACAAAAAAAAAGAAAAGGAAAAAGAAAGGGAAAATAGGCCGGGCCGAGAAAACAAGTCGACGACGAGGAAAAATGGGTCGATGGCCCGATGGAAAGGCAGACTCGTCCGCAAGGATTTAGGATAGATAGATGGTTGGATGGATAGATAGGTTGCACTTCCAAAGAAAATAAATAAATAAGAGAGAAACAAATACGACTAACGAAAAACGGCTTTTAAAATGGAATGAAACAATGAATTCGACATGAATTTTTGAAAATAACAAAAGTAAAAATGGTTTTAAATTTTAGTAATTTTTAGGGCTGTTACATGATTAATGTTGCTTAATTAAAAACAATTGTTTTACTGCTTTATAACTACAACTGATTACAACTGCTTTATGCAACTGAGCCAAAGGACTTCCTTGTCACCCATGCATTATTGCATTTTGGTGCGACTTGCTGAGTATGGTGGGTAGTACTCAGTCTTGCTCTCTCTCCCCCCCTAGAGCTGGAGTACTTCTCGGATGGCGACAACTAGGAGGAGTAGGCTTATACCGCCGTCAAGCTGCCTGTGGACTAAAGCCTTTGCGCGGTTTAGCTATCATTTTTTAATAGACCAAAAAATTATACAACCTTAAAACTCATGATATAAGCTATGTAATGGGTTCTCCTCTGTGGTTTGAACCTATTTCTTTCTGTTTATGGATTTTCCATGCACTCATAATTGCACCCATATGCATTAAAATAGCTTGTAAGAATTTTAGTAATTTGTCTGAGTATGTAAAATTTCTGTAAAAATTCACAAAATTACTACCCATCACGGGTGACTCTTAGTTAAATTGGCATAAAATTATCATGTCATTTGATATCTCAAACAAACCGGTCAAACTACTCCAAATCTAGAATAAACCCTTATCACTTAGCCCTCTTGTGATTTTTACCCCAGTAAAACCGTAGCTCCTCTGAGTGTGAAACCTTGCCAAAGTGATCATTATACCTTCCTCTACTCACCATATTTTTGCCCAAATTTCTATCTCACTGTAACCCACTCGAACTGACTGGTCAAAATGGCAAAGTGATTCAATTTTGGAATTCTACTTGACATTGACTCTCTACTCTTACTCACATCCAGTGGGCCTAGCCACCCCAGGCCCCACCTGGCAGCCTCACCCATCGACCCAGGAGTTCCCCAAGCCAGCCATTCTTCCTCTCTTCTTTCGAGTATTTCATTGAACATGTGGCGTGTGACATCCTGCCGAGAGAGAAACGATCGCCCACGGACCACTCCTCAGCTGCCAGAACACCAGGAACACCACATGGACACCGCCGGTTGTGAGTAAGTCTAGCTTCTTGTGGACAAAGCGTTCCCGACCAAACCAACACGCCCCAACCAAATCTCTTGCATGGATACCCTCTCTGGCACCACCCTGACACCACAGCACTAGCCAGCCATCCCGTTCCATCGCCCACTGCTCAAGAACACCGAGACAGCACACCACCGTAGACCGAGCTCATGAGCATCTTGTCCAACCTCCGCCTTTAACCCTGTCGTTGTGCCACTAGTCTCCCCTAGCTCGCCACATTACATTCCAAGCAAGCCCAGGAAGAAAACTCTCCTAGGCCGCCAAGAGCGCAAGCATCAATGTCACACCCTGAGATTAGCCACACTAAACATTACTTGTGAAAAATACCCAAGAAAATAAATTTAAAAAGGCTAGAGGAATTAATTGATGTTGTAAAATACAAGATAATAAATTATCGTGGCAGAGAATATTTTTCTTGTATTCTCTGTGCCAAAATACATTAACTGGATTTTTAGTGGAATTTACAGAGCACAGGAACTATTTTTAATAAATCAAATACGCTTATCGAAATTTAAATCGTCCTGGAAATCTTTTTCCTTTTCTTTTCCCTTCTCTTTTCTCTTTTTCTCCATCGCTGGGCCACCGGCCCAGCACTGTGCCGCAGGCCGGTTTCCTCCCCGGCCTTTTCCTCCTCACGCCCGTGCCCCCGCGGCCGCGCCTTCCTCCCCACGCCCTCGCGCTCGCGCCCCGCGCCCTCGCTCGCCCCGCACCCACGCACCACCCGCTGACAGGCCGGGCCCGCCTGTCAGCATCATCTTCCTCCTCCGTCCGAATCGGGCGGAGGGGAAATTCCCCGGAGCCGTCCGATCCGGCGCCGCCTCCCGCCTCATCCCGCGCTCTCCACCCGTTCAAACGGTCGCGGACCGAGTCCGCCCCACTCCCCCGAGTTCTCCGGCGTCCACGTCCCCTCTCTCCCGAGAATCTCGCACACGATGCCCACGCCGCCGTCCACTCTCCCGTGCGCGATTGGAGCCGTTCGGCCTCGATCTCTCCCGGCCGACTGTATAAAAACCATCTCCACCCTCTCCTCCATCTTTTCCCCAACACGCCGAGCTTTCCCGTGCCCCAGAACCCCGTCGCCACCACGCACCCGAGCTCCACCGTTTTTCGCCGCCTCCAGCCGCCGCTCGCCGCCATTCCGGACGCCACCAGGCTACTCCGCCACCGCCAGCACCTCCGCCGCACCGCGCCGCACCTCGGCCGCCACTCCGTTGAAGCCGAAGCTCGCCGGACCGCCTCGCCCACGCGCTCGGTGAGTATCGGCCCTTCGCCTCCTTTCCGGCCGGTGATTCCCGCCGCGCCGCGTCTCCATTCTTCGCCCTAACTCCTCTTCCGTCCTCCTCATCCTCCAGGACGCCTCGGTAACCACCTCTCGCCCGTTCCCCGCCGTCGGAGCTTCGTTGCCGACGTCGTCCCGAAGCCGCCGCCGCTTTTTCGTCGCCACCGTCGTCTTCGCGCCGTCGCTCGCCGCCGCGAGCCGCCGTTGAGGACCCCCTCCGTTTTCCTGTTCCATTCCACCCCTCCGTGTGGTCGTCGCCGCACCGGGTGGTTGCCGCTGGCGACCATCGGGTCGTGTGCGCGCCGCCGCCTCCCGCTCGGGACGGCTGGCTTCGGCCGCCGCTCCCCGGGGCCGTCCGATCTGCCGGGTGGCAGATCGGGGCCGCCCGCTCGCTCGCCCGCGTGGTTGCCCGCGGTGGCGCCACGTGGTGCGCCCACTCTCGGCCGCGGTGGACTTGGTCCGCCGTGCGCCTGCCTCTCGCACGCCACTGGCTGGTGGAGCCCGCCCGTCGGCGCCGGCTTCCCGGTTTGGTGACGTCTTAAATCGGTTAATGCGCTTTAAATCACTGGTTAATTATATTTGCACTGATAATAGCAATAAAACTTCAATAAATCATAACTATTTCATTCGAACTCCGATTAAGTCCATTCAAATTTCATTAAATCCAGAAAAATACCAAGAATCCATTAAAAATACCTTCAGCCCATGTTTGTTGACCTCCATGTACTGTTTTTAATTATTTATGCATTGTTTGTTGTAGAATCCGACACCAGTAATTCTCCTGTGTTTTACGAGATCGTAGCCGAGTACCTTGAGCCGGAGCAAGGCAAGTCGCACTGATACTTTGATCACTTTGTACCCATTTTTCACTAAAATTGCTTTGTTTACTTAAATAAACTGCATTATTTTAATGATTCATGTGGATGGGTATTGCTTATACAATGTTAGGATTAAGCCTTAGTTTTGATAACTAAATCCTTGTCACCTGGGTAATAATTTGACTAGTTTACAATTCTTAGGAATGCTTAGCCATGCTTAGCAACATAGCTCACATGGGAATTAAATATTATTTCTTTTATATGATTCGACTCCATGTCAGAAAAATGGAACCTTGGATAGGCTGTTGTTAAATTCCTAAAATTTTGACCTAAATGGTGGGCTGTGGGTGTGTGGTTTTGCTTGTCACACCCATGGCAATTAAGGACCGGTTCGCGGGAACCACTTGGGCAACTTCCCGTACTTGCCACAAGCCAGCGTGGGCAACGGCTGGGCTTAAAGCGTTTCTTCTCCCTCTCCTAGGCACCGAAGAAGAGGGTGGGCGTGATGGAGTTGGGTTGGCCCGGGGTAGGGTTGATTGGCTGCCGGATTCACCGTGGCGCAAGGGGGGTAGCCTGGCCAATATGGCGTGCCCTGTCGGCAGGTGCAACCTCAGCGTGGTGTGTATGGTTAGGGAGGGGTTGCGTGAACGGTCCTGTCACAGCCTCGCACGGGACATCGTGGTGATGTACTGGCACACGGGAACGTGTGTGGGGGCTGTGTCTTGTGGGTACAGTTGTACACCTCTAATCAGAGTAAAACTATTCGAATAGCCGCGCCGCGGTTATGGGCACATTGGCCAAGACTCACCGTGATTAGTCTCACCCTAGATAATTAATCCTGTTTTATCAAACTGGTGTGTGGAAGGTGTTGAGTCCGGTCAGCGTGGTTGAGCTGACTGGGGGTGACCGGTTAGCGTGGTGTAATGCTAGTCGGTGGAGACTGGTGAGTGTGGTGTAACTCTCATCAGTTACGCCTGGTGGTCGTGGTGTAACTTCCATCAGTGCGGCCTGGTCAACGTGGTTTAGCGTTGGTCGGGAAAAGCTGGTCAGTGTGGTACGTTGTCCGGTGGTGACTGGTTAACGTGGTGTAGCGTTAATCAGTGGAGTCCGGGTAACGTGGTGTAACGGTATCCGGAGGTGTCTGGTGAACGTGGTGTAGCGTTCATCAGTGGAGACTGGTTGACGTGGTTTAGCGTCAATCGGTTGGGAATGGTTGGGCCTGGTTAACGTGGTGTAACGTTAATCAGTGGAAGTTAATATTGTTAATTAAATCAACTTTTTACTGTTTGCGAACTACTTCCCTTTGCAACTGCTTTTCCGCAAATAAACCCTATCACATCTTTGTACCCTGTGCATATGCATAATTGTGGGTGTGATTTGTTGAGTACTGTGGGTGGTACTCAGCCTTGCTCCAATTTTCCCCCAGTGTTGGAGAACGCGTCAGATGAAGATCATCCTGAGGATTAGGCTGGCTCCGCCGTCAAGGTGCCTGTGGGATGGAAGCGGCTGTTTGGCCAGATGTTTATAGACTTCGTTTTACCTTTTTTTCGCTGCATTTATGTAATATACATTTTACTCTGTTTGTAAGACACTCTGTATGGCAACTTGGTTTGTGTACCCTGGCTTTCCTAGGCAGGGATTTATTACACATTAATGTTCAGAATTTCGGTGCGAATTTCTGGGCGTTACAATCAATCTCGACACCGGTGAGCACGCGGGCAAGTCATAGCCGCACCAGTGAGCAGTCTCCCTGGACCAAGTGCGTCATCTTCTTTCTCGTCCTCCATTGACTCCATTTTGCCCATTTTGTAGCCCTAGACGCCGTTGTCCACTGTGCGCCATCACCGCCTGTTTGCGCCGGTCAAGATGACTGTCAACGCCGGACTTCTCAAGTGGTCTTTGCCCAGGCCGAGCATAGGGTGAGCTTCCTCGACCCCTATAGGTTCCATTCAGAGGCTCAGATTAGGTTGTGACTGCTGTAGGTGTGCTGTTGCCGTCGTCCTGACCTACCACCGCCTGTAGCTCGGCATTGCATTGCTAGCCTCTATGCCCATTTAAGGCTCTAAGAGGTGATTGTAGTACTCGGAAGGACCTATTTGTAATTTGTTTTAGAAATTTTGGTGCTAGGAACAAGTTTTTAGTACTCAGAGGAACTTCCCTACAATTTCCGCAAACCTAGGGCGCCTGGAGTAAGATTTCAAGGACCTCCCTGTAAAAGAAAATATTAAGTCGAGAAAATGATTTATACTAATTATTCTTACACTGAAAATTGTTGAAACTTTGAAAAATTGTAGAAAATGCATTTTAACTCCAATTCAGTCGGGCCAAATATGGTTCAGTCGGATTTTGCACAAATATTAGAGAAATGTACAGCTAAATACTAAAATACAAACAGTGAATAGTAGGTTTTGTATTTTTCAGGATTTTAAACTTTGGAAGCTTATAACTCGAGCATACGAAGTCAGATTCGAGTGATTCTTTCACCTAAAGTCATCTAAAATCATCCTCTACCCACTGTGTAAGTCTCATGCTTGTTGCATCATATTTAATTTTCGGTATTTATTTGGTGTTCATTCGATTTTCATTTAAATCTAAATAGACGACGCAGTTGCAGCCGTAGAGGAGTGCGAGCATGTTCAGGAGTGCTTTGAGGAGACCACTGAGCAAGGCAAGTCCTATCCATTCCTCCTTTGATTAAGTTGTATGCTATATTTTCGCAAATTGCTTTACTACTTATAAATTGCATGTGAGGTTGAAAAATTTAGGATATTGTTAGAACAACTCCTATTTGCTGCATTATCCACCTTGATTATTGTTCACCCTACTGTTGGTATACCTAGGATGGGTTATGGTATTATCCAAGTGCCAAATTGGGTATATTCAAGCTACTAGTTCTAGCTATTGCTTACCATGCTTAGAAATCATGTTGATTACACATGACATGATATATATACTCTTCAAACTTGGAATATTTGAACAAGTGGTATAGAGGGGTTGCCTTTGTTATCTGTGAACCATGAAAAGTAAAAATGTGATTTTAGACTTGGATGACAAGTGGTGTGCATATGGTGGTAGTTACTCACCGATAGGAGGAGTGATCTCTCAGGTTGATTAAGGACCGAACTATGTATCACCAACTAAGATTACAGTGCAACCACATGTGTCAGCTACGGGGTAACCTTAGCTTATTATGTTGCTTATTGCTTAACCTTGCATTGGGAGACTATTGTAGTAAGGACTAGTCTTGTGATGGTTCATAGGAGCTACCCATGTACCCCTGTGGGAATGGTTGTTTGCCATATACCTTGGGCATCTGAGCATACCCAATATAACGGATAGTGCCTCGTGGAGATGATGGTTGTGATCATCCTCACGGTGTTAGGATTAGGATGGGGCTCACCTTTCCTAGCAACATTGGTTTATGGCTGACGTGGAGAAACACTCCCCGTGCTCGTGCAAGGTTAATCTTTGAGCAATGTAGTGACTTTGTCATAGGCTAGCAAAACAGGTACCGGTTGGTATCACATGGCATGGTTGACATGATTGCTAGTATGTGTTATGTGGGAAAGGTGCATAAACTCTGCAAACTAATCGATTAGCCATGCTTACGATCATGAGTGACTTGGTGAAATGATGCAAGTATAGTGTTGGTAATTTGCTAAATGTTTTGAGAAAAATTTGGGCATGATGGGAAATGATGTTGTTTTTGCTTGGTGTGGGCTGAGAATTAAATGGTTACTTGCTACCATGGAGGGTGCAAGGATGATAATATGATGATGCTTAAGTTACTACTACTGTTATTTACATAATGCTTTACAAATTCCGTTGCAATCTATTATTATTTACTATTGTGAATCAAAGTTTGCTTTATACTGAAATTTAGTCCATAAACATGGCCTCCTTTGATCTCAGCTTGGAAGTACATATAGACTTCCCAAGGTTTTGGGTAGGGCTTGTCAATACGTATGTATTGACCCACCTCTTGTTGTTGATTGTAGACACTAATACAGGTTATGAGATGCCTAGTGACAAGTACTTTGCGTCGAGTACCGGAGGTTTCAAGGATGGTTCTTTCTAGGATGATTACTAGTCGGTTGTCTATGGTAGTTTGGTATACGGGCATACCGAAGAACTTATATATTTTGCTACTACTATTATGCTGCGTTTGAACTCCTTATTTGGCCAGTCGGCCCTATCTATGTTGTATGACCTTATGCACTCGTTAAGGTTGTGGATGTATGTACTAGCCACTGATCATAGGACTAGTACGGTGTATACTCTAGGTATTCGGGAATTCTATCCCCGGGTGCCGACATTTTTAGTTTACCGTTATTTCGCTACATATGTAAGACATTTATTGTATTTTGTAAGATGCACTTGGTATGGCAACATTGTTTTCTATGTACCCTGGCTGTTCCTGAACAGGGATTTAATACACATTATGTTCAGAATTATGATTGTGTTGACGCCGAAAACCGTCGAGTGTGCCAAAAAGCTTGCTGACGATCTGGTTCGGCGCCTATAGACACGCGAAGGCCTGGGAGATCTGCTTAGCTCCAGTGCAGGTCCTAAAATATTTGAGGTTCGTAGGCGTGCCAGTCAATTTGACCCCGCAATTGACAAGGAGAATATTAGCTCAGGGATTCAATCGGCCAATAAGAATCCTGCTAGCCAATTGCCGAAGGAATGCTTGAGCATCGGCTGAAAGCCGATGATAAAACTTTGTCCGGGCCCCAGCTGTCCGCGCCCGGGTCTCGTGCTCGTGCCCGGGTCCTCGTGCCCAGGTCCTCGCTCCCGGGTCCTCGCTTATGCTCGTGCCCGGGTCAGCAGCAATTGCACATCAGCTATCGGCCGATACGGACTGATGTAGGCTCCTTGTAGCCGATGGCCGATGGCACCTGTGTATCGGCTAGGAAACCGATAACGCTATAAGTAAATAGATAAGCTGTCAGTATAACATGTGCATCGGCTAGAAGCCGATGATAGAATAGATAGGCAGAATAGTAAGCTAGCCGACTGCCAAGGAAACACATGTGCATCGGCTAGAAAACCGATGATAATATGGATAACCAAAATAGTAAAGATAATACAGTCGGCTTTATAAAAAGATAACCTATCGGCTAAGCACTCCGATAGAACGTCGCATATACACCGATCGACTCGGCAAGAATAGATCTATTATTATCAATCTAGTAGTTCAGACCTAACTGATGCAGCACAGATTGATAATAATAAAGGAACCTCAACAAGCCGATAGACCTAATGCAACTGTGATGTAATAAGATAACTTATCGGCTATACATTCCGATAAGACGCTTGCGCAAAAACCATCAACCTAGCAGGAACGATTTATCGCTGGCAGTTCAGTAGGTCGGACCCAACCGATGCAGGACGAACTGATGATAAATCGCCCCCAGTAAACTGATAAGATCTACGCACGCGTGATGTGGTATACCTGATCGGCCTAAGAGGTCGGACCGAACCGATGCAGCCGTAGACAGGGCAGATACACCTGGGTAAGGGGTGACGAGTCTTACCCTCTCGCAGGAGTTCGGACCTAACCGATGCAGCCCCGCTCGAGAAGCAAGAACCCGTCGAAAGGGTGGCGATGCGCCGAATTTGAATGATCTGTGTGGATAGTTTACAAGGTCCCCGGGCATACGTATTTATACCCCGAGTTACATGAGTCCTTATAGGACATGGCACACAACTTCCTATCTATAAAAGGAAAACTAACAAGCCCTGATCGGATACAAGATCAGGTTTTCCTAAAAATTATCAAAACTACCTAATTTATAGATAAGGTAATTAACTGCCATAGCGTGGTCTTCACGATTCCTTCCCGAATCCGGCTTCTTCTGGA
The DNA here is from genome assembly GCA_003991445.1 of Oryza meyeriana var. granulata. Taxonomy (NCBI): domain Eukaryota; kingdom Viridiplantae; phylum Streptophyta; class Magnoliopsida; order Poales; family Poaceae; genus Oryza; species Oryza meyeriana. The sequence continues at coordinate 51,485 of RYFJ01002699.1, forward strand.
TTAGTTCCCAACGGCTGATATCACTTCTTTCCTTAACCGAGTCCGACGCGAACCGTACCAAATTTTGGCTTTAACACATGCCCCCCAATTTCGGAGTTTGTTATCAAACTTCGAAATTCTTCTGTTTGGGCCTCAATATTCTTTCCTGGCCTCTTGAAATCGGCTTTCATGAGTCGATACCTTTTGTACTAGGTGTGCTAGGCTCTTGAAATCTTCTGATGAAAATCTTTCCTTGATCGGAGCCACCAACCCTTGGAATGCTAACTCGGCCAGCTGTGCATCATCCAGACTTAAACTATAACATCGGCTTCTAACATCACGAAACCGCTGGATATATTCTGCGATTGATTCCTCCGGCTTCTGTATTACCGACGTTAAGTCTATCAAACTCATCTCCTGACTCCCCATAAAGAAATACTTGTGGAATTGCTTTTCCAGATCGGCCCAACCTCGAACTGAGTTAGGTGGCAATGAAGAAAACCACGTAAAGGCCGATCCGGATAATGATAACGGGAAGAGTCTAACTCTCAAAGCTTCTACAGCCGATGCGTCTCCACATTGAGCCAAGAATCGGCTGACATGTTCCACTGTAGATATATCATCTTGCCCTGAGAATTTGGAGAAGTCTGGTACTCTGTATCGGCGCGGCAACGGAGCTCTATCAAACCAATCTGGATATGGAGGCCGATACATAAACATTTCCTCCTTCGGTCTTAGACCGAATTGCTCTCTTATCACCTCTGTGACTCTTGCTGATAAATCTTCTTTTGGATCTTCACCGTAATAACGCAGAGGTGGAGTTGATAGCCGATTCTGATTCTGATATTCCCTCGGATAATTGTACTCAGGAACAGCTTCTGGATAACTCTCTTGATGCCCCCCATAGTACGCAGTTTGATATCCTTGAGGAATCCCATCTTGTTGCCCCCCGGGTATTTGAATCGGCTCCACTGCCTTCTTGATCAAGCTCTGTAATGTGTTCACCAATATCCCAGATTGATCGGTCAACGCATGATGAACTGCTTTATTAAACATGTCTTGGATCGGCTTCTGTGAACTTGTAGGCGATATATGGCTCGATTCGTCAATAAGAACAGGCTTTGGAAACTGTGATTTTTGAATCGGCCCTTGATCTGTCATGCCGAAGGATTGTAGACAAAGCTTCTGAAACTCCACGATGTTCTGCTCCACTTGTTGTCTCTGTTCTTCGGTCAAATCTTCCATTGTGACTGGAATCATATTGTCTGTGCTGACCTCTTTTCCAGCCATGTTGAAGTTATGTGTCCCACCGGGTCAAAAACGTGTTGATTCAGCCGATAGGATATACTGTGATGATCTGAAGATCGTGTCCCACCAGGCGTGCCAAAAACGTGTTGACGCCGAAAACCGCCGGGTGTGCCAAAAAGCTTGCTGACGATCTGGTTCGGCGCCTATAGACACGCGAAAGCCTGGGAAATCTGCTTAGCTCCAGTGCAGGTCCTAAAATATTTGAGGTTCGTAGGCATGCCAGTCAATTTGACCCCGCAATTGACAAGGAGAATATTAGCTCAGGGATTCAATCGGCCAATAAGAATCCTGCTAGCCGATTGCCGAAGGAATGCTTGAGCATCGACTGAAAGCCGATGATAAAACTTTGTCCGGGCCCCAGCTGTCTGCGCCCGGGTCTCGTGCTCGTGCCCGGGTCCTCGTGCCCAGGTCCTCGCTCCCGGGTCCTCGCTTATGCTCGTGCCCGGGTCAGCAGCAATTGCACATCGGCTATCGGCCGATACGAACTGATGTAGGCTCCTTGTAGCCGATGGCCGATGGCACCTGTGTATCGGCTAGGAAACCGATAATGCTATAAGTAAATAGATAAGCTGTCAGTATAACATGTGCATCGGCTAGAAGCCGATGATAGAATAGATAGGCAGAATAGTAAGCTAGCCGACTGCCAAGGAAACACATGTGCATCGGCTAGAAAACCGATGATAATATGGATGACCAAAATAGTAAAGATAATACAGTCGGCTTTATAAAAAGATAACCTATCGGCTAAGCACTCCGATAGAACGTCGCATATACACCGATCGACTCGGCAAGAGTAGATCTATTATTATCAATCTAGTAGTTCAGACCTAACTGATGCAGCACAGATTGATAATAATAAAGGAACCTCAACAAGCCGATAGACCTAATGCAACTGTGATGTAATAAGATAACTTATCGGCTATACATTCCGATAAGACGCTTGCGCAAAAACCATCAACCTAGCAGGAACGATTTATCGCTGGCAGTTCAGTAGGTCGGACCCAACCATACGTATTTATACCCCGAGTTACATGAGTCCTTATAGGACACGGCACACAACTTCCTATCTATAAAAGAAAAACTAACAAGCCCTGATCGGATACAAGATCAGGTTTTCCTAAAAATTATCAAAACTACCTAATTTATAGATAAGGTAATTAACTGCCATAGCGTGGTCTTCACGATTCCTTCCCGAATCCGGCTTCTTCTGGATTAGTTCCCAACGGCTGATATCACTTCTTTCCTTAACCGAGTCCGACGCGAACCGTGCCAAATTTTGGCATTAACAGATTGTGAATTTCTGGACGTGACAGAAGGCTAGGGCGGGCAAGCGAACGCCAAGATGGGTGGAGGCCACGCACCACAACAGGGGCCTAGACGATCTACTGCGATAGGGGTTTCGGCCTAGGAGGCCAAGGCCCACCAGTAGAGGCCCGTCTTAGGCCCAACATGGCCCATGTAGGCTAGTTGCTAAGGAAAAGACGTGTGTACTCTGTACCTGTTTCTATCTAGAGATAAAAATGTAACATCACTTGTAAGCGGAATCCTAAGAATTATAAGTAAAATCCTAAGCTTATAAATAGACCCCAAGGCATTATAATAGAGGAGTTTTTAAGAATCAATACAGAAATTTATCATCTTTGTCTATACTTAGGAACCACATCTCTCGTCTTTGACTATATTGCATAAATAAATTATAGAATAGAACATCTATAGTTTGTATGTAAATAATACACACACCTAGGGACCTACCGCTAGTCCCTGTGTTTTCTAAACATCTGTTAGGAGAAGATAGATGTGTACAGTGCTTTGTGTATATGTACATTTTCCATGTAATCGGAAAGAAATTAGACTTGTGTGCGTCAGAAGAAAACATGCTCAACATGTGAACTGAAGGGGTTGTCTGGCTGATATCCAAGGCCCACATCGAGTTCCAGACCAAGCCCAAGAAGCCCAAAAACAGAGAAAAAAAGCGAAAATTTGATTAAAGGAAAATGAAAACACGGAGAAATTTAAACCCTAGGCCACAGGCCGGACGGAGTCGGGAGTCTCCAATCCGAATATACCCTCCTCGCCTCGCCTGGATCCTCCCCTTCCCCTTCTTCTCCCAGCAAATCAAATCCCCCAAACCAAAACCAAATCCCTCGCCACCTCTCCATTTCCACCTCGGTCTCCCTCAAGGACGGCGGCGATGGCCGGAGGCGGCGGCGCGGGCTCCTCCACAGGCGGCTCCGGCAGCGGCGGCGGAGGGGGGCGGGAGGGCGACTGGGACTGCGGCGTCTGCGGCAACCGCAACTACGCCTTCCGCTCCCTCTGCAACCGCTGCAAACAGCCCCGCCTCCTCGTCGACCCCAACACCCCGCCCGACTCCAAGTGGCTCCCCCGCGCCGGCGACTGGATCTGCACCGGTAACACCTGCTCTACCACGCCCCCCTACCACCCGCCCCCACTGCTCGAATTAACCACCCCTCGTAATCAACAACCCTTGTGAATTGATCTCCTACCCTGGTGGAAGTGCTCTCACGATCTCCTGCTTCTACCTTAAATATATATGGTGTAAAGGGGATACGGGTGGTAGATGCTGGAAATAATGGTTTGTGGTTTAGGTTCATGTTGTATTATTGTCCATATAGCATTTCATAGGAATACAGGATGTGATATTGAGATGGGCACCATGCCTCCGCCTTATTGGGGAATCTTGATCAGCTTCAAGCTCATGGCTTTCCTCTTCACACTTCATAAGGATTGTGCACTTTTCTTGCTTAGGCTTAGTTTTTAGGCTGGTGAGAAACTAAGAGTACCGCAGTGCTCGCTCATATTTATAGTTGAGGTGTTGCAGTCATAGTTTGAAGGGTTAGGAGTTTTAATGAACAACAACAGTGAAAATAAAGAGACAACCAAAGGGTTAAATGTGGAATGTTGGGGTTTCTTTTGACATTCCAACCAAGCTCTGCATCTTGTAAGAAATTTTACACTTCTCCTCATACATTTAATGGATGGCTTTTGTTAGCGGTTCTAGTACCGAGAGCAATTTAACATCAAGAAAAATGACATATTTTCCGAAAGTCAGGGTCCATGCTTTTAATTACTTTCCTTACCTGTTGGAATTTTTTTTCAGCTGCTGGTTATTCTATTTATTGAGTATTTGATATCCATATTTGAAATTAGAAAAAATACCATTTAAGTATGCTGAGTAAATGACTAGTGTGTGTGTCTTTATTCCTTTCATTGGGTTTGTGCGGGATGGCTGGTTGGTGTGCGTGTGCTTCGGTGCGTTGTCGTCCTGCTGTGCTGGTTGGTTTATGCGACAAATGGATGAATAGGTTGCAGTAACAATAATTATGCATCCAGAAAGAACTGCAAAAAATGTGGCCTGCCGAAGGAGGAAGCAGCAATGCCAGCATTATCAATGGCAGGAATGGCTATGCCAGCTTATGCAAATTATATTGCTAGGATGCAAGGCCTTGCTGGCTTTAAGATGAACATGAACTTTGGGATGGCTGGCAATACAGCTTTGCAGCAGCAGCTACTTGCAAATGCAAACTGGCCTTATGCGCTGGCTGGTAGATATGGGATGCAATCTGCTGGCTGGCCATTTGGCGCCAACAACACAAATCAGTTTTCGGCGGCTCCGAAAGACTGGCGTAGTGGTGACTGGCTTTGTAGCTGTGGATTTCACAACTACTCGTCTCGCACACAGGTAAATTTTATATATATATATATATATATGCTGCTTTAAGTGATTTGTTGATTCACACCCATAATCATTATTGGTGTGGTTTTTTCCTGCCTTCTGAACCATATAATACATTATTGTTCACATATGTTTTTCTTGTCAAACATGTTGATGTGCCCTGCTTCATTTGAATAAACTATTTTCTGAGGCTACAGACTATGCATACGGCTATCTGGTGCTGATTTAGTTTTGGTCCTTACATTTGATTAATAAATGATATCACCTGTTCTCAGGTCAACGTTAGAGTTTTATGTAAGATGTAGTGCCTTTTTGCTTTTCCCACCACCTAAGGTTCAGCACTTGTGTTTTCTTGCTATTATTCCTAACACCAGCAGATTTTCCTGCACAATTTTGCGTGGACCTAGATTTTAAAAGAATTGGATTTCATATTTAACTCCTAGATTTTGTTTCCAAAGATATAATTTTATTTTGTATACAATAGATTATATATTTTAAAAATAGAATTGGGCTTGATATACAACTCTTATCTTCTGTTCTTATACATGCAATTCTATTTTGTATATAATTATATCATCAATCTAGACCATTAAAACATTGATGTACCATGATCTGACGGTAAATACCTTTTTCTTTTTCTACGATTAATTTAGTAATTACTAGGCTTCCATAGCCAATGTGGTAGCTCCTTTTCAAGCTATCTTAATAGTATAAGAGATATATTGTGATTGATTAGCTTGCTATTTCCAGAAGCATATCCCATGCTCTTCATTGGTGATATAATGTTAACTCCTGTTCTAGATTCTCGGACAGTATACATTTTATCTATCAAGTGCATAGAGTGATTGCGATCTTTTTTATTCTGTTTTCCAGTGTAAACAATGTAATGCACCTGTACCATCAGGCATTCCATCCACAACAATGAAGACCTCAGTACCAGACACTTCTTCCAGTAAGACAATTATTTTTCTTACTTCTAAAATATTTTCTTTACCTCATGCTCCTAGCCAGTAAAATAAAAGTTCTCTTCTGGGTTAAAACTATATTTTCTATTTCAAAAGGGCAATTCGAATTTGCCTCTTTAGTAAGGCAAATGGCCTTACTAGTAAATGCAAATTTGGAATTTGGAACTACTATTTTCAGACGTGAGGCATCTGTGGGTAGTGTAGGCTGATGTTTCTTTGTGATGCCATATCTCCATGATCAACATAAGTTGCTAATAACCATGACCCATTTCCAGTTTGCTAATTTGTTCATATTGCTATTGTAATGATTCTTATATTGTAGTTTCAACATTTATTCCCTGTTCTTATCACATTATGAATTCTTGTGCTTCATGATGTGTCATAAATGGAAGTTCTTTTGTTACATTTTATAATTGGTGCCAGTAGATACAAATTGTAACTCTCCAATCTCTGCTTATTTCAGCATTAGGTACTAAGCGGTTGGCGTCAGAGGAACTTGCCAATGACTGGGATAACAAAAGGCTTAATCCAGGAAATGCAAGCTACCCACTTTCAGTATGTGTCTATGATTCTTTTTATTTGTTGTCATGGGTGTGCTCCCTAAGTGTCATATGATATTGATTTATTTCCAATCTGATTGCAGACAACAGGTTCAGATAATTTGTTTGTGGCTATTGAGCAAGGAGCTGGAAGCAGCAATGGCCAGACACCTTATTCCAAGTTTGACAATGGAAACTCAATAGCGTTACCTTCTGGACAGGTCTCGGCAATGCCTGGTCTTATTGGAAAAGGGTAAGACTACATCCTTAAGGGGCTTGTTCGGAAAGGCCCAAATCATCTGGCCGGGATTGGCTGGAATTTGTGGCTTTCCAAATGAGGCCTAATTGAAGATTCTTGATTTTTCAAATCAGAACATATGGTATGAGTTGTAATGTTTTAGAAACTTGCTGTTTTGGGGCCGTGGGTGTATTATGGTTTAAGGACTTAGCGGTTCCGATAACTTTGTTGAATATTCAATTCATTAGGACTTCTCTGTTACTTCTTTTTTGCACAAAGCAGTGTCCTCATCTTGTTGCCAGTGGCTATCTGTCTGAGAAATGAGCACTGGATGCATGGTAGATATAGAACTCATGACAAACGAAATTTAACATTAGCGGCAAAAACAGTACTTCCCTCAGTTTAATATTTGCAAGGCAGCGGTCAATGTAGAAAAACAAGATTAATAGTTATATTAGAGCAGTGTCACTGATGTGTAGGTGGCTTGTGTTAATTGTCTTAACGACCTCCGATGGACAGGCAGATGGAAGAATAGTTGAAAGTATGGTCCATTACCAATTTACCATCATAAACAAAGCCAAGCAAATAAGACTGGGAGGTCTGAATTCTGAGTAATGTTGAATAGAAATATCCGCATAGAGACTGAATAGGAGATTATGGTCCATGATTCCATGGTTGCTAGATGATAATAATAGATAGGTGCAGGGAGAAAGGAAATTATACCAGAGAGTCTAGTGGAAAATTTTGAGGTAACATTGAGTGGTGATAAACAGGCTGGATTTAACTGTGGAACTATATTAGCATCTACTTTGTATCTTTTAGTTCTTTTTGTGATCACTTGCATGGTCATTTTTTTTTTGGTAAAATAGTATAACAAAATGTGTGGAACTACTGGATACACCATAGTTCTGTACAATCTCTTGACTCTTGAAGTCGTGTGACTCAGTTGTAGTTATTACTATTATGTGAGTACTTCCTTAATTGCTGCGTTACACATATATGTATTGCTAATGTACTTCATGATTCGCCTGAATAATCTACTTCCATCTATACAAAAGGTTACATAGCTAATGGATTAAGCATGTTCTTGCTTCTTATTAGAGCAAAATGGCGTGAAGGAGACTGGATGTGCAGCAACTGCAACAATCACAACTATGCATCTCGAGCCTTTTGCAACAGGTATTATTCTTTGGCCTCCTTTAGTACTTTTGTTGTACAACCTTCGCTTTTAAATATATGACGCTATTGACTGTTGACATAACATTTGACCATTCGTCTTATCCCAAAAAAAAAATGTGTAAGTATCATTTATTTTGTTGTGGCTTGTTTTATCATTAAAGGTACTTTAAGCATGACTTATATTTTTTTTCATATTTGCAATAAATTTTTGAACAAGATGAATAGTCAAACGCTATATCAAAAGTCAACAGCATCATATATTTAAAAACAGAGGGAGTAGTAGAGTACTTAATTGGTCAAGCCTAAATCTCTGGTTTCGTTCGTCAAGCATGAATCTTTTGAATTAAACCTGTCAATAATTTGGCTATAGATCACCTTCCAAATCTCTTTTGTTGTGAATGTTGTTTGCAAAATTTATATTTTTGCTTGTATGAAATTGCTGTTTTAACACACTCTAGTAGTGATTGAACTGCTCGTGCTAGCTGAACTTGATCCCAGGCCTTATTAATGATGACTGCATGTGTATAGAGGCCAGGCCACTTCAAGTCTTTAACATGGGTAATTGTGCTTTGTGCCTTTGATAACTGAAAAGAAAATATGCCATGTTTTCTCCTTTGACGTATGTTATTCTTGTAGATGGCCACATATATGAATCTGCTGTCTGGTTGTTGACAGCTTAGTATTTTGAAATTATTGTGCTGTTCTATGCTTCTTAAATGATTGTCAGAAACTATAATATGAAGTAGTGTATGTTTTCCATGCCCTAATTCTGTATTTAACTAGTCAAATACAGAAGTGCTTGAATTGTTATATACTTATATTCCCTGATTCTGTGAAACCCACCATCACTAATTAGCACCATCCTCTCACATTGAAAGTTTCTTTTAACATTTCATATGTTGTGCATTCTTGTGGTGACTCCTATAGTGTGATATGCATTTCATACATAATATCAACAAAACCTCCATATGAAAGGTTTGAGCATGTCTATCCGTTCTCATTGCTTACTGTTTCCTATTTGTTTTTTCCCTTGCGTTGTAACTGAGCAAATCTTGTGTGCAGGTGCAAAACTCAGAAAGAGGCATCGGTTCATCCTGGTGTGCTATAGCTTTGCTTGAGAGCCTTTGGTATGTAGCATGAAGTTTCCTGGATCTGTTGTTGGTGATTAGTATCTGGGGCGGCCAGGGCTGTTCCGTTTGGGGTTTGATTCCTCAGTATTTCAGCTGTTGTTAAATGTTTGCCCCTCAGTGTTTTACTAGCGCGTTTTGTTGGAGTTTGCTTATTTTTGTCAGAGCTTGAATAAAATGGTTCCGCAATGGACCAGTCTGCCATCTGGTTCTTTGGGAATAATTGAATTAGTTCTTTAGTAATTGGACAGTGATCTAGACTGAAATGTTGGGGTTCTTATTGCCATGTGAATCAAATGTACCTCCGTGAAGTTTTTGTAATCCTGTTCAGTATTGTTGTATTAAACGGAAAAGTGTATGTTAAAATGCACATTCATTTCATTCGAAACCTTTGCAGTTTTGCTCCGCATCCGTTTGCAGAAGCATGGTACTCAGAATCGTGTTTGTAATTGAATTTAGAACTGATCCGGCCAAAGTTTAGGGAAAAAAAGTGAAACTAGGTGTACGCGTAGGTGCATCCAGGGTTCGTCAAGACCAGTTAAATGGTATGACAATGGATAGATGATCAGTTGGAACTTGTGCAAAATTCTTGTGAAGCTTCTTGTAGAAACATCTTGCAGTTCGATAGAAACTAGCAAAATGAGTAGTTCTGACTTCTAGAACAATATAACTCGAGTTTGATTGACATGCTATCCACTTCGATTATGTCAATTTCATATCTTACAAGCAAAATCGATTTTGATCTTGAAATTTTATATTATTCTGCATTAATACACCTTTCCTTCCTAGCATAATTTTTCACATACTTCAAAACTGAACTTTTGCCTACATTTGTCGAGGAACTCATGATTTCTGTCAACTCGTTTGATCTCGATACTACTACTGCCTCTGATCGAAAAACTAAGAAGGTTAACTAACTGTAGCTCAGTTGTTAGGTTTTTTTATGGAACCGACGAACCTGGATACAAGTCTTCGAGTATGGGTGCTCATATTTATAGATAATACAACAATATCTATGGTGATTTTATCAATCTTAATATATGTAAACTTTTGGAAGTGCTTATATGGATAAAGTGTGTGTACGCGTGTTTATAGGGTGAGTGTGCATGTGTGTATATGAGCATATACATTTTTGATGTTTCGCACAAAGAGAAATAAAAATACATAAATCCTCATAAAACAAATGAATAAATAAAAAGGAGTGAAGAACAACTAGTGGGCCAACGATCTATCACGGCTCCCTCCCTCCTAGGGGTGGGTATTTTTTAAATTTCGAACTAGCGGTTAGTTTGGTTATTTTACTCTTCGGTTATACTTTATTTAATTTTTGGTATTTGGTATTTTAAACTGAAAAAAAACCGAGCTATATTTAACCTACAGTAGCCTCGTAATTTAAGTCTAACTCTAAATGTCTGATACTTATAAGTGCCAAGTGAAATTGTAATATCTCTGCTTTTCATATATATGTTCCTATAAGTTAAATTCTAGTTTTTGATGTAGCATGCAAAAAAAGTTCAATCTAGCGGTGTCGGTTGAAAACCGAATAACCGAACTAGTATAACTTTGGTGTGGTTTCTGTTTTTTTTATTTGGCTGAACACGTTCGGTTGCCATTTCTTCAAAACCGAACCGAACAAACCATATAAACCGAATGGCCACCCCTACTCCCTCCCTGTTCTGCCCTCGTCGGCGTTGCCGCGCCGCCTCAGCCCTGGCCGGTCACCGGTGCCTCCGCCGCGCAGCACCCACCTATGCCCCCATTCGCGTCCTCCTTGGAATCCTAGTCTCCTACACTGCGCCATCCACTTGAAGCTGCTCTGCATCGGCCACCACCGGCGCTCTCCTCTTCGTCGGAGTGAGGCGGGGAGGAGAGAAGCCTGGTCCAGAGGACGGAGGAACAAGGAGAACGCTCAGGCCTAGGCTCACAGGCGGTGGAGATTGATTGCATCGCGGCTGGCTGTCTGATGCGTCGCCCATGCATCCACTCACCCTCTCCTCCACCTCCCTCATCCGCCTCATCAAGTCGCTCTCGCCGGCGGTGCCTGGGGCCCACCTGTCGGCGTCCTCCATCCACGGCCTCCTCCTCAAGACCGGCCTCCTCCACGTCGGTGCGCACCTCCCGACGGCGCTTCTCTCTGCGTATGCCGCGCTTGGCAGCCCAGACCTCGCGCGCAAGCTGTTCCACGAAATGCCCCAACCGGGCCTTGTCCCACGAACTGCCATGGCCCGGGCGCACGTGGCGTCTGGGCAGGCGGCTCAAGCCATCACCGTATTCGAGGACATGGTTGCGGATGGTGTCTTCCCGGACAATGTCGCCGTGGCGGTCGCCCTCGGGGCATGCCATGGCGCTGGCTCTTGGACGGCTAGGCGGAATCCAGGCAAGATGATCCATGCTCTCATCGTGATCGGCGGCATTGTGCCAGATGTGTTTGTCTCCACCGAGCTGATAAGGGTCTATGGGGAATGCGGCGATCTGGCGGTTTCTAGGAGGGTGTTCGACGACATGCCGTCGAGGAGCACCATCACTTGGAACGCCATGTTGCATCAGTATGCCAGGCATGGGAAAGTTGACATGGCTTATGAGCTGTTCCTCGCAATGCCAAGGAGAGATGTAGTGTCCTGGAACACAGTGATGGCCGGGTACTGTGCTGTTGGTCGGTGCGGGGAGGCACTTGGGTTGTTCCATCAGATGTTGTCACCATCGTCTTGTCCGGTGCATCCTAATGTGCCTACAATGAGCACTATCCTCGGTGCTTGTGCTGGCGCAGGTTGTTTGGAGACTGGGATTTGGGTCCATGCATATATTGAGAGGAACATGATGAACGATGATGGCTATCTGGATCGGTGCCTGATAGACATGTACTGCAAATGCGGAAGCATCGATAATGCCTTACAGGTGTTTGAGAAGGCACCTAGGAAGAGGGACCTGTTCTCATGGACAACGGTGATCTGTGGAATGGCAATGAACGGCCGGGCCTCTGATGCTTTGGGGATGTTTGACATGATGCAAGAGAATGGTATATGCCCTGATGATGTCACGCTTGTTGGGGTCCTGAATGCTTGTGCACATGGAGGTTTGGTAGATGAAGGTCTTGGCTACTTCTACTCCATGGAGGAAAAATTCAGGATCACACCCAAGATTGAACACTATGGTTGCATGATTGATCTTCTTGGCCGTGTTGGGCGACTGCAGGAAGCATATAACATGATAAGAACGATGCCAATGAATCCTAACACAGTAATATGGGGTGCTTTCTTGAGCGCGTGCAAAGTTCATGGCAATGTGGAACTCGGCAAGATTGCGGCAGAAGAGATCACCAGGTTGGATCCAGATGACCCTTGGGGGAGAGTGATGCTGTCCAGCATGTACGCGAAAGCGCAGGATTGGACTGCTCTTGCTCGGGAGAGGAGGGAGATGAACAGCTTGCAGATGAAGAAGACTCCTGGATGCAGCTTGATTGAACTCAAAGGCGAGGTGCATGAGTTTGTCGCTGGTGGCAGTCAGCATCCTCAACATGCTGAGATTTGCAGTGTACTGCAAGATGTTGAAGCTCAATCAATTGGAAGTTGAGGCATGGAGGCTTCTTCTGTTGAGCTTCTTGTTCTGCCAGGAATTTGGCCAGCAGGTGCAATTTTCTTGAGCCTTCACGAGAAGGCTCCTTGCTTTGCATGTTGGCATGTGGAGAACCGCAGAAAAGATTAGCTGGTTAGTCAGTTAAAATGCGAAGAACTGACCATATTGCTCTGAGTGCAATATAAACCTCAATGTGCTGATGTTATGGGCTAGGGTTCATGGAGGGTAAACACCGCCCAGAGTGTGTTATTAGCTTGATTTGGGATGAGAGGAGGCTATAGATTGAGATAAGGACCATGAGGGAGAGAAACTAGATTAATACATCTTCATCACTTGATTGTGTAGTAGATACATGCTATCCTTTTAGAGGGGGATGGCTTGACTGGACAGTTACCACCGGCTCATAAACAGCTGATGAAATTTCTTTTATCTTGGTCAAGTTGAAGTAACGACAGGATGTTGAAGCCAGTTTACACATACATTCATCCTTTGGCAGTAAAAGCATACTGAGCTTCGCACTCAAGGAATTCTTCCAGATATATTTTTGTATGTTACCTCATCAGTGTTTTCCATGCCTTCATGTTTGTCAGAATGCATATGGCATGACCGTAAGTGCATTGTTTTTTATATACGAGTGCGGAGTAAGAAGGATCCTACTGCTGAATTCGAATGTGTTCTGAATTTCAGTTGTAACTAACTTGCCACTGTTTGGTGTTGGTAATTACTCAACCTCTTTATGCCATTGCGCATCTCAAATGATGGTAAATTTTAGTGTCAGTACATTGTGAAGTTGGTGATGCCACGCGACTCCTTTTGTCCAAGTGCCTATATTTTTACTCAGTAAACTGTTTTTTATTTAAGTGATCATTTAGTCTTATGCACTTCACATATAGTTTTTCCAACATGTACCTAGAGGCATGCTCATCCTCGAGGTGCCAGATGATGCGTTCTGTAAGCTTTCGACGGGCAGATTACTCTCATGCTGGCAGAGGATTGCAGAAACTTGCTCAATGCTGAGCTGGCCATGTATTATTCCCTTTATAGAGAAAAATTAGTGATGCTTAAGATATTATTACAATCTTTCAACCTGCTAAAGACTATTATTTTATAAATATGTTATCACAAAACTATAGAAATATTATTTAATATAGAGTATTGCCATGATGAGTCCAATGATATTATATCCAAGTAATCATGATAAATAGTTCTTGAAATTTTGCAAGGATGAGATATGTATATACGAAATGATATTCTAACTCAAATTTCAAAAATATTTGGCTGATTTTTTAATTAAAAACGGCATGAATTTGTAGTTGAGTGTGGGAACAGACAATAGCATATAATCAATTAGTCATGGGTAGGTCAAGATCAAATTTGTTGGGAATAGTACCAAGATCCCATTATAAATGCTACTCGGCTATACTTCAATCGACTGGAACAATCCTTTCCTCTGTAATGTACACCATGTGAGTTAAATCGTTCATTATTGTACAGTGCATTCTCTGGTAGATCTGCTCTTGTACAATGATCTACACACTATAACGAAATATTTGAAAGAATGATGATATTTGTCTTCCACTCTGCAACTACGAAATCCAACAGTGTTACCGATGCTATAGCATGGAACCTCTAGATGAGTTAAATTTTAAATATGCTTCGGCTAACATGTTACCAAGCCGGAGTTGAGCTTCTGTGGAGAGGTGTAATTGATCATCTCTTAGTGGTAAGCCCATAGCATCGACAAGAAGGACGTTAGGAAGATTGATATTTTTCTGAGCTTCCCTGACAATGTAAGTGTAATTTCCTTCTCCTGATGCAAGACCAACCTGAAGGCATGAAGCCTTATATAAATTTCTTGTTTACCATACAAGATAGACATATGAAAAGAGCAAACCATATCTGTTTTTACTATTTATTCTCTAAAAAAATATTGTGCTTGAGGGTGCAGATGTGTAAAACTGCAAATTGGAGATAGCTGGGTGTTGGTCAAGACTAAATGCAGCAGGTCCAGAATTAAAACGTCACTATTGCATCAATGCCTTCCCTACAACTTTACTGGTATAAAAATCACTTCCCTACGATTACATGAACCACTATCATACCTTGAGCAAACAATGCTAGTCCTAGAAAGACTACAGCAACCCAAATGAAATTTTGTAATAATTCTCTATTTTCTATTATCATATTTGCAAAGTTCTTCAATATTGAAGTATAATAGTAATCAGCTGAACAATGATCCAGACTATACTGACACCTGGCATTCACAAACTACATAAGTAGATCATGTAATAACAATAATACTGTTAAGATGTCCCCACAAAAAAATACTGTTAAGATGTCCCCGCAAAAAAATACTGTTAAGATGTCCCCGCAAAAAAATACTGTTAAGATGTGAGGCAATTGGATTAGGGCGATAATAAGATACTTTCTCATAGTATTGATCAGAAACACGCTGAATTGGTCAGCGGTCATCTACCTGATGATACCTACATGGAGTCGAAGGCAAGAAAAATATGACACTGATATAAAGGCTGGTTGGTATAATGGTACTAGGTGGTATGCTGCTTAGAGGGCATAAATTCTAAAAATAGTTTGGGTGCACGTTTGAAGTTATGATGGTTCTTCCTTACATGACCGTTAGACTGGACCACTTGAATACCCACAGAGGGTTACAAGACACATGTCATACTGGTCCAAAATCCTATTACAACTTTAACCATTAATTGGACAGAAATGGCTCATATCAAACATCGAAGGATGAACACTCCCTAACACCAGGGGATCTACGCCACAATCATTTCTCCATGCTAAGGTTACCACACTGCATGCTGACATTACCACAGAATATAGTTATGGTGATTGAGTCATTACATCCTCACGAGGAAGTTACCACTAGACTTTAGTGATGTTTAATGTCAATTTTCTGTCTCTAGTCAATGATCCACCAGTTAATTGACATATACATTTAAGATATGTTGTACTGCAAAGTGCAAACTTCATGCCTCTGAATTTGATTTCCATACCATGTAGCAGCTAAAAGCAGCTATGAATGTCCAATGTTAAAAGACTGATTGTCAACAAGATGGGCATTTCATATGATAATTATCAGAAAAGCTGTGAAACGGCCATGTATGGTCTAATGAATACTTTCTTGGGTCATACATCTCTGAACATGTACAATACTTTCCTGGGGATTAGTTTCTCTATATAGTGGCAAGATGCAATTTACTACTTCTGCCAAGTGATGTATGTTTCATGCGTGAACCTTAATCCAGAATGATTTGATACGAATGTAGGAAAGCAATGCGGTGAAAGAATCATGAGACTTTACTGGCAAGTTGAACATTTCACGTACTTATCCAAAAAATACACCACCGAGTAGTGCCTTAGCGACGTTAGTCATAATAAATGAGTTAGCTTGAAGCTCAATTGCCAAAATTAAAGCAAGCGCCACTGAACCAATCACAAGGTGAGTGTGATTGGGGAAAAAAATTGACCTGGACGACGAGCAGATTGGGCAATTGGAGATCGGCCCTGAGATCGGCGACGAGGCGCTCCATCTTGCCGCCGTAGGACTGCGCGTCGTCCAACTCGATGGTGTCGCTCTCCCCCTGGAACCACAGCACGGCGCCGAGCGTCCCACCACCGTCGGCCACCGCGGCGCGCGCCCTGGCGACGGCGGCCTCGTAGAGCGGCTGCCCCTTGGCCCACATCCAGATCCTGGTGCCGCCCACCGCGCAGGGGACCAGCCCGAGCACCACCGGCGCGCCCTCTCCGTCGCCGGCCGCGAGGAGGCGGTGCGCGAAGGGCATGGCGGGGCCGAGGCCGCAGGTCTTGTGGGTGTCGATGTCGGCGTGGAGAGGCGGCGCGGCGGCGACCCAGCGGCGGGAGGCGGCGAGGCGGAGGACGCGCGGGTGGGGGAGGTAGGGGGCGGGGAGCGGGTGGACGAGGGCGCCGCGGCCGGCCATGTTGGACTGGCCGGCGAGGAGGAAGAGGAGCTTGGGGCGGTGCGCGTAGGGCGAGGAGGAGGGGGAGAGGAAGAAGGAGAATGGGTCCGGCGGCGCGAGCAGGAGGAGGAAGGAGAGCATCGCCGCGGCGGCGAGCAGCAGCCACAGCGGCTGCCGCGCCGGCTTCATCTTGCCATTGACTGCCTGCCTTGGCTGCTGCGCGAGGAGCGGCCGTTTCTTATGGTGCTTGGTTTGACTTGGACGTGCCACTGCTTCTGCTTGGCTTCACTTTCAGGGTTCAGACCAGGCCCAGGGTTCAAATTTTTCGAATTCAGATCTTTTTGAAACTGCGGGGAATTCAAATTTGCGTCATCTTTCTGTGGAGTTTCCCAAACTTTGTCTATTTTCTGTACATAATTGCTTCATGATATGTACTACTAAGACAACACAAATGCATTTGAGTTTAGTTGAGGTTTCAGAGTAAGACAACAAATTTGAAACCTGGACGAGTCACTGCTTGGCTTCAGTTCGGAGTTCAGACCAGCGTACAAATTTTTCCGAATTCTAGAATTTTTTAAATTTCGGGGAAATTAAAATTTGCTACGTTTTTGTGTGAAATTTTCCAAAGTTTGTTTTTTTTTTTGCTGTACGTAATTGGTTCATGATATGTACAGTAGTGCGACAATAAATGCATTTGAGTTCAGAGAGCAGCGAAAGGAAATGAAATTTGTTTGTGGGGAATTCTTTAGTACTCTTGGGGCGGTCCATAGTCGAAATCGATGGCAAAGGTCGCGTCACCACCATTTCAACGTGATTAACATGTTTTGATTGCGGATGTGGTGCAACATCAAACGTTGTTAGATGCGACTAGCCACGATTGCATTCGTAGCTTCTTCGCCACATTTACTAGCTAGTATTGACTTTTACCAAATCTAACTAGAGCCACCGTAAAAAAAAAGTTTATTAAAAGAGTTACTCCCTCCGTTTCAAAATAAAAAACCTAGTACTGAATGTGACATATCCTAATACTACGAATTTACAAATTTAGAGAGCACATTCTAGTACTACGAATCTCTTTATCTAGAATCGTAGTGCTAGGATGTATCACATCCAGTCCTAAATTTTTGTATTTTGAAACGAAAGGAGTATATTAGTTTTATCTTCGTAAGAAAAAACATACCTCAGTGATCCTTCATCCATCAGTTCTTAAGGGCACAGATACCATTTATAAAGTTTGGCAGTACACTGCATCAAGTTGCTGTGAAAATTCTTAAAACGATAAATTTGCATTGCAGACGAGAAAGCACAGGACCACCAAGCCTAGATCTTGAAACCATTATAATACATATTCATTCCAGGTGACAGCAGTTCTACACAAAACCTACGCTAACAGGGGCCAACTAAAAGCTACTAGGTGAGACAATGTTACGCTACGGACAGTATAAAGTCTGCAGCATACTAACATGGGATATTTGTACAAGGTGGATTAGCACATCCACAAAAGCCAGCCCTACAGCCTATATCTATACTTCTTGAAAGGCGGGCGATAGGTCATTAGCACATGAAAAATAGGCCTCAAGGTCGCCTCAGTTGCTGATTCACACCATACCCTACAGGTAATCTGCTCCCAGGCATCCCAGGTTGGTGGTTTGGTCTGGGTGGCATTGCCGCCATCCGAGAAGCGATTATAGCGCTCCTCTCCATCAGAAGCTTCTTCTGGGTTTTTTCGGTGTGCTCTCTCACTCGCAAGACCAAATTCTCTATTTCAGCGAAAAATGACATTTTAGCTTGCATCTTGTGGAACTGTACAAAATATGATCCTGATTAGTTGAGACAAAACAAAGGTATGCATATTTTATGGTCATACACGCATATCACAGTGGTACACGTAAGGTGACGTTGTAGTCATTGGTTATGAATTACCTGCTTATCAATCACAAGTGCAGCTAGTTGCTGGATTTGATATTCCTCCTGCTTTGCAAGGAGCTTAGCCTTCACAGCAGCTGCTGAAATAGCAGTAGCTGCTGCCCGCTGTAGCCTTTGCATGGAAACATCATCAGCAACTATGTCCTTAATACTGTCAGGATCTGTAAAGTGACAAATGTGGGACCAAAACTTATTTCCATGGCACAGGGAAAAAAAATCAAAGCAAATTACAGATCCAGATATAATAAAGAAGTAGAAGGCTCAGCTGTAATTCTTACATGTCAAACTTTTTATAATTGGAACATTAATAAGTATGCTACACCAAAACCAGGAACAACAAGAACAAGATGTTTTGGATGTTCTTTAATTTTGATATTTTATGAAGTTCATGTTATTTGTATCCTCCACCTTGGATGATCACCGGTTCCAACATCCCTCAAAATAGCGTAGCATGGCAACTAATAATAGATAGCTTTTCCTAGTCCTGGTTGAGACCAGGAAATCTGGTGACATTTGAACAAAAACCAATTAACAGGAACTAGTCGGTAAACCGTGCAGCTTGAAGCTCTTTTTTTTTTTTTTTTGAGTTTTAACAATTTTAAAATCTGGAATTAATAAATATGAAGCTATATCCATCTTGAATTCTCAAGTTTAGTATCTTGTTAATTTTTTCTCGAAAACTTGTATCTTGTTAATTTACTTCCAGATTTCGAAATCAATAATTGGCATGTTGTATTTAATCTAAGGCATTATAATTTGTTCCACCTGGCCAAACTTATTAACCATTTATCTGATTATAATACGGGAATTCCTCAGAATGCCAATTAGCGTATGTATATATAGATGGATCTGTAACCATGTTTGCCATCCAAGGCTGAGCCTTGATGGGTCTTAAATAATATTGAAGAAAGAAGCTAAACAAATTACCTTGTATGTTGCCATTTTTCAAACTTGTTTGGATGGACTCATGTTGCTGTACAGTAGATAAGTCAGTGACTTCATGTTCGATCTTGTTCAACTCTACCTTTCCTTGTAATAGTGGATCCTCAGAAATTGGTTCATCCCCTTCTATGCGCTCCGGATCACTTGTGTCCTTTGTGCTTCCTGCATTGGCCTCTTGGGAAGATATGGAACAAGGTTCATTTGTATTATTCAGTCCGACAGGAAGTGAAGTGGAACTGTGTCCTCTTATATTATCAGAGGCACTCCTTGCCACCGGAGAAATTAGATTGTCACAATCGTTAGCACTAGTAGGTTTGGGCTCCGCTTGGGGAGTTTCATCCTTAGATTCCTTTGAGTTAGATAATTCCCTGGTGTTTTTCGATGAAGTGGATGTACTATTTTGCTCTTCCACAGATAAAGCAGACTCTTCTTTCAAATTGTCATCCTTTTCATTAACATTTGGAATTGAAGTAGCATCCTTGTCTTTTTGTTGCCCACCACCTGTGTTGGCAGGGCTACAAGTTTCAATTTTTCAATCAGTGAGATTCGCGGTAGCAACTCTACTCTAATTAAGGTTTGTGGTATGATCAACATTACCTTATACTGACCGGTGGATCTTTGAGGTCATTTGGTGGATCCTGAAGAATAAAACAGTGCCTTGTTGCCAGTTGAAGAGCAGGAGACATATCAGATATAGCTTTCAGCGAACTACAGCACAACGTAGTAGCATCATCATGGTCCACAAGGCCAGATAAAAATGCTGCCTGCACTTATTTTTTTAAAACATCAAAGGGCATTCCTGCTTTAAACTTCATACGCAAAAATTGATAAAAGCAAGAAGAATGCACTTACTAGTGCCATGACAGGATTTCCTGCTTCAGTAAAAGAACCCAAGTCCTCTTTCTTTGGAATGTGACCAACAGCTTCAAAAGAAGATTTCAGGACATTATGAACAATGTTTGATGTATTTTCCCCAGAAGTTTCCTTCTTTGTAGGTTCAGTATCTGAAGATCTATTTGATTCACCAGTGTTGCTACATGCATCCAGATTGATATCACCTGAACTCTTGGTATTGTTATTTGCAACAGCATTATCGTCTAGGTTACCTTCTGTTACTGTAAAATCCAACTTTGTTTTTGCAGCAGTTTTTCCATCATTGGTTTTTATTCCTTCTGCTTTGTCTTTGACTTCCATTTTCTCAGTTACACGAGGAGTACCTTGTTCTGCTGATACCTGCTCTGCAGTTTCCTGAGACATTTCATTAACATCTCCATCATGCAGAAACGAGTCAATAATTGGCATTTGAAGGAAGTGTAGCATGCTCTGTGCTTTGGTTTTTGTAGCAACATGCTCAGCAATGTCACCCCATTTTGCTTGGAAAATTTCTAAAGCTTCCAAAAGAAGCAAGGTCTCCTGGTCAGTCCAGCTAGTACCACCAAAGCCTGGAATTTCTGCAGATTCCATAAGGATGAAATCAGTTTGTAACATGCCTGCATCCAACTTTCCTTTATCATAGCAGTCACAACACAAGTCGAAGTCTGCCTGGAAAGGTTTAAGATGAAACATTCAGCATTCAGCTAAATAAATCATCAGACTTTAGCACTATGCTTCAGTACTTAGGTAAAAAAAAGAAGAAAAAAAGAACCATAGAAGTATCTTCGGCCCTACAATGGTAGGGTGCTGCTTCTAAATGGGCCCTAATGGGCTGCACATGACGATAGCAGCAACAGGGCATGAGCATCGAGGCAATTGTATGAATTAGTCAGAAAATATTTTTGGATGGGATTAATGCAAGCACCAGCTCCCCAGCAAGACTTGCGTAAAGATGGTACTTGATTAAATTGTACATAACTATCTAGTCACGACAACCCCACAAATATGTAAATTTGCAATTAAACCCATCCAGTCGAGCCACTCTAGTCCTTGATGCCACCTTCTAGGGTTCTACCACCTATCTACCAGGCTTGAGATAGCAACCAAGAGCAGCACCAACAAGTAGAGCTTGTGATGGCATCTGCACCTGTCCAGTAGATAGTGGAAATGAAAGAGGGCAAGAAGGGAGGCAAGCTGCCGCCTAGCAGTCCCTTCTGTCATCACCTCCATACAGTGGCGGAGCCAGGAATTCTGTAAAGCCTGGGTGGTGGGCAAGCCTAACTAAAACGACTATAATTGAATATGACCATACACTCAAATCGCCATCAAGTTGCAAACAAAAATAATCTTGTTATATAAGAATGGTCCAACACGCATGTAAATGTTCATAGATCTTTTTTTTAAGAAAAGGAGATATCGCAACTACTCCAATAGATAACTTGAGCAACTTTGGCATAGCCAATGCTTCATAATTTGCTAACAGAAGTCAAAAAGAAAAAACAAAAAGCAACTTTGTGAGACAAAAAATTATATTAGTGTATGATATAAAACAAGAATATATTTGCATTTAGGACATATGAAACTTACTCTTGGTATTCTCTTCCTAGGCTGTGGGGTACATGTTGATTGAGTGGGCTGTGGACTCAACGTAATATGTGAAGGTAATTAGGCATGGTAATTAGGTAAGCCGTAAGCTTGTTTTGGACTGCAGCCTGCAGGAAACTAGTTTAACTTTGTAGGATACAACCTGATAGCTGCATGAGCTTGCATTGCAACCTTGTGCCCATGGCCTGCCCGGGAATCTTGCCGATTCAGTTGTGTTTTATCGCTAATGCTAAACAGCTCAGTGGCGTGAAGCCCAGGCAGCCGCCCGGGCTGCCCGGGAGGTGAATCCACCCTGCCTCCATATTGACCTTACCATGACATCACATAAGCAAAAACCCGGGTGGGATCAGGCCAAGGGGTGTGAGTCAAATGTTTTTGCAGTTGAGGGTTGTTTTAGAGTCAGGTAATAGACTAATAGATGAGTATTGTAAAATGAATTTATTCTTCTTTTTATTTGGTACAATGCTCCAGTTTATTATTTAGGCACAAAAGATAAGGTATAGCACGATACTCTGCAATCCATTATTCATGTGGGACAAAAAATACCATTTAACAAGATGATAAGGAACTACACAGGTTAACAGAAGTTATTCAACCGCTGCTCTATAGATCAATTCTATAAGATACTTAAGAAATCAACCAGTTGGGTTGCTACA
Source organism: Oryza meyeriana var. granulata (assembly GCA_003991445.1). Classification (NCBI taxonomy): domain Eukaryota; kingdom Viridiplantae; phylum Streptophyta; class Magnoliopsida; order Poales; family Poaceae; genus Oryza; species Oryza meyeriana. The sequence goes on from RYFJ01002699.1 coordinate 74,036, forward strand.
TAAGAACATAACAGAGAGATACATAAGCAAGCACACACAACATTTATCAGCAGTTTATGAGCACCTATCTTCTTGAAAATAACAGAATATTGAAAAAGAACAATATGAACAGTCCACATCTCAGTTACGTGACTATGGAATTATGAAATCCATGTTCAAATTGATAGAGAATAATGAAGCGAGGTAATTCTTTTTGTTTGAGTGGTGAAATATAATGAACTAACCTGTGTTCTGCAATGGTAGCGCTTCCTTGAGCAATCAACTGAGCAAGAGTTGCAGTGGTACTCAACAGAAGACTCAGCTTGGGTAATCGAATCATCAGCTAGAGTAGGCTCAGAAAGCAAGCTAGGGGTGTGAATTGGAGCTGCCACCTCTGCTTGGTTGGGAGCAGTAATGAGATACGACTGCACTGTTTCAAACTGAAATAACTTCTCCACTAGAGAAACTTTCTCCTCTGTATCAGCATTTGTATTGCTCTCAACCGGCTCACTCGCCCCCTGTTCATCTGGTGGAAAAGGGTGGAAATTGATCAAACCCCAGTGTGACAAGAACTCCAAGACTTCCAAGCAAGCATCCATCTCCCCATATGACAGCTCAGACAAATCTTTGAACTCCAAATGTGTTTGAGGATTAACATGAAATTTCTTCATAATAAAATTTCTAATTCCCAAATATATATCAGGTGTCCTCTGTAGAGATATCCCATCAAAGAACGAAGGCAATGATTGCTTTTCAATTTGGTGGATGTTCTCCCATGAAAACCATCCTGTAGGGAGTGACAAACAAAAAAAGACAATTCATACAGTTTAAGAGTGTTCAATTGAAGGATAACACAAACCACATAAATAAACAGAAGTATAGACAACACCATAATGAAGAATAATCAACTTACAAAATGATTAACCACAATTCAAAATAATTGAAAAGCCAAAAGAATGAATCAGCTATTTCAGTTAATAAAACCATAGATCCATTGTAAATTTGTAATGCTGTACAGCTGAATTATTCTCCTTTGTAAGTCAGACCATACCCATTTCCATGAAATAAATGTGGCACTGTTAAACAAAAGCTATTGTGTTATATACTGCTGGCATTGGTGACTGATCTGTACCAAGTGCACTTGCAGGAAAGATATACATGGTTTTTCCATGATGACAAAAATAGAAATCTCCTCCTTAGGGAACAGTCAGCATTATTTTGAATGGTTGCAGTATTGTATTTTTAGTGTTATAGTGGATAGCATCTAGCAGCACAGAAATATATCGGGTGACTTCGTCCAAACACACCTTCTTGAGCCAAATCAAGTGCAGAGGTATGTGGCCGCAACTGTATTTTGTCAAGTTGCCATCAATCAACTTTGTAAGAGAAAAACCTAGCTTAAAAAAATGTTATTGTCCTATATCTTTGAATCTGTTATTATGTCCAACAACCAAAAGAAAAGTTGTTCACAATAATGACAGAGGTACACGATAATCAATTTCATAAGATAAAAGTATCGACCATAGCATAAAAAAATCGGACTGCATGAGCCCTAGTTTGTGGGTCCAGCTTCCGGACAGCAGATATGAGTGGTTAAACTACAGTTCAATTAATTTATATAGGTTGTATATTCATCATATTACAGAACCACTGTAATCTCCGTCCCTCCTTTCCATGAAACTGTGCCTAAAATTCACCATAGGTCATCCGATGAGTGGGTTGGCCATTATTTTCCCCATATATATATGTTAGACCCAGTAGTTTTTTACATTCTGGTTTTTTATTCTAGGCAGATCATGCAGAGCACCGGCCCTGGTTTTTCAGATCCAGCCAGTGATGCAGTCTGCCTTTAACACTATGTTATGAATGTATGGTACTATTGTAGTCAAATCGTGTTTTGTGAATTTGTCTTAACTAATGAATTCATGGCCAAAACAACCTGACAGAAGCATATCTTTTAGTTGCTAGCACGAATTGGCACCATTATGAAAGAACCCAAAGATAAATCTTTTCATGTGAACAGATTATTCATCTAATGTCCACTCTCATGTTCCCAAGTATTTACCCATATTTATGCACAAACAAGCATGCTTCTTATGAAACGGGGCTAATTTGGCTATGGTGTATAGAGGTTAATAAAATATATATTGCGTGAAGCACAGCAGAGATTTAGAAAGTGGCGCATAGGCAAACCAATAATCCCATTGGTCCACGTAAATTAAAGAAAAGCTAACTTGTAATCGTGCAGGGGAGAAAATGCACCTAATTGGGATACGATCCTACACTTGTAACTTGTTCCTTACCGTGTTGATACAGGTAGAATCAGCGCATCAATTTAACTTAGCACTAGATGTCTGCATAAATCTCACTACCAGACAATACAGCAATTATGCCCATGAAGGCTTTGTTTAACAAACATGAAGGCTATGTACGAACAAAAGCCCTAAATTTTATAGTACACCTTGTAAGAAGAGAGTAAAATACCCCCATTTTAGTTCATCCTGGAGTCGGGGCTTACCGGCGAATGTGGGGACGACGTGGACGCCGGCTCCGCGAGACAGGACGGCCTCGACCTCCTCGCTAACTGGCGGCAGCTTTGCCGCCTCTCTCTGAGCGCGCGGAGGCTCGAGCGCCCCGTCGTCGAGGTCGAGCTGGGAGGCCTCCTCCCGCGCGGGGCCGGGGTTGAGCGGCGACTGGCGGGTGGCGCGGGTGAGTGGGCCGGCCCCGGTGTGCGGAAGCGGCAGGTCGGAGGGGTCGCGCTGGCGCTTGGGAGGCGGGGACGGCGAGGATGCCTTGGTGGCCTTGGCCTTGCGCTTGGACTTGCCGCGGCGGCGCGGCGGGGCGGCGGTGGCGGGCTGCGGCGAGGGTTTGGGCTCCATGATGGCTTTGCTAGTCTCCTCAGTGAACTGCCCGCTCTTCTGCTACATGCCCGTGCTAACGCTGGTGCCATAATTTGGTTAATTTTCATACAATCAGTCAAAAAGTATATATGAAATCAAATAATTTCTAATCATACCAATACATATATGAGGTCCATATACGTCCACACAAAAAGAACAATAGAGATTTATTCAATTAATTTATTGCTGGCATAAACATGTCAAAAAAATGTCATATAATATAGAAATAGCCTGCACCTAATTAACTAATTTTAATTTTGAGCATTTACGATATACTTTAGGATATCTCGTGCGCCGTCAGAAATATTGCTTTTACATTCATTATCTTGGTACGTCAATAGATACACCAAAAATTATTTTCTTAGATCATAACAATTCTGCACAAGCAATTATTTGATAGTAAATCACATATAATATTCTAAATGGGCAATGCTGATCGTACGGTATTGACCTTAAAAGCTGGCAATTGTAGTTTTTCATTCTTCCATCTATGTATAAAGAGATGAACAAGATAATCAGATAGGTCACTGAGATAATTGTATAGTTAGCTATATTCTCGTAAGAGAAATGAATTTAATAATTCCGATAAGATATTAGAAGAAAGCTTACCTATCGCGAATTGGAACATTTGGATTGATTGTTTGACTCCATAGGTTGATATCCCCGTTCCACACAGAAACAGGGCATGCTCTATGTATCGCTATATTGAAGTGTTCGGCAACCTATAAAAGTTTTTTTACATATCCTATGTTTGGACTGTTTTTATAAAAGGGAATTAAGTGGAATAGGGTCCAAAACAAAGAGTTTTCTTGTATCTTGTTCCAGTATGACCAGAATATAGGTATTGCTGTTTTCTATTGGTATAAGAATCTGCAAAATGCAAAATGTTAAGATTGGAAAAACATGAGCACATAGGAGCAAATAATATAAATCTTACCGATTTGCATTTTGAAATGTTATAGTCAATTTCAGACCAGCTACAAACCATCTTTGCCAGCTGTGCATTATCCAGTTTTTTAGGGAAGTCCGGTTGTCGTCTAAACTTAGTAGTAATCTACATGATATAAATAATGTTCTAGAAATATGAGCAAAAGGAGAGAACATATGTGATTCTAAAAACATACCTAAAATTGCAAGTCCAGACAATGCTTTGATAATACTTCTTGCTCCGATATTGCTGATTGAGTTTTTTCATTGTCTGGATGTTTTCATACATGAACTTCCGTATGGCCATGTTGAAGCAATCACGGTCCATTAATTCATCCTCCTTTAATATTAATTGGAGCTTTTTGAAAGTCAAGCTAATAGAATAAGGCTTTGAATTTTGCACCCAGACTTTCCTGTCAGTGAATAAGAAATAAGAAAGTAAAATAATATATGTTTCAACTGTATGTATATATATAGACATTATATAGTAGTAGCTTACTCCAAGGTTTTGGCACATTTAATCTCTCTGATGTAGTGAGAAAGGCCATAGTCCTATACACCCATCATAGAAACCACTGATAGTAGTGAATCATATTTGTTTCCACCGGATGCCGAGTCTACTAGTTTTGATTCTTTGATGTTCCTTTTAGCTACGGATCCATTTTGGTGACTACCCAATATTACAATATCATCTGAATCTGAATTGTCTTTGGCACCAACACTTTGCCCAACGCCGGAAATTGCTTTCGCCTTATTTGTTTTCCAACATATTAGTATGCTGACTAGCTTGAATCTAAAAAGTTCAATATCTCCCTGCATAACAAAAGGTAATTTTGGTTAATAGAAAAATAGATAAAATATGATTAACTCATTTGTTCTCTTAAGACATACACCTGTGTAACAGGACGAGAAAGTGTATCCCCTGTCCAATATTCCATAAACTTGACCATGAATAGATCACACGAAGAACTGCATTATAGTGTAGATTATAAAACATGAGTACACCAATGAAAATATATAAATCATTTATCATTTATTGTAATTAACTATTTAAAGAGTATAGGAATTGCACTACACCTGTCTTTTTGCACTAGCTCTCGTAGTTGTTCTGTGATCCGCCATGTCGTAACATGAAGTTCTCCCCACTTATGGCTAATCAGGTCTTGCTGCCGTTCATTGATGCTAAGATGGTGCTCTAATCCTTGTAGCTGTTCAATCATTAAATCAGTAATAGACAAAAACAAATAATAATTTAAATAAGGGAGTAAGCATGTCATATTCACTAACCGTAGTAGCGAGATCAACACGGTGGTGTTGCCAACACAGAGAATCAAGTATTTGTATCTCATGTTTTTTCGCGTTCACAACCGCTAAATGCCAATGTTTGTTTTTGATATTTATTGGAATGAAAATCTAAGCAAGACATCGAGTTAGTACATGCACATGTATATAGTTACAAACTTAAATCCTATCAGATTTAGAGAGAGAAACGTTACCAGTTCATGCTTAAGATCTTTGTAATATAGTTCTTGTTTATATCACCACCTTCTTCTACTCCAATCTCGCCATCCCGTTTGAGCACATTGGAATTAATGGTGTTTTCAAAATACACTTTCTTATCATTCCTTGCTTGGTCCCTTATACAGTATATGTACGCACTTATGACCTAGATATTTAAAGTAAAATATTTCATTCATTTATAATATATTGACCATTATGTGCTGATAGTAATTCTTTACAGGTAGGTGTACTTACATCGTCATTTACAAATTTATCTTTATCTGTCAAGCACAATAGACGACGTTGATTGATAGAAAAATCTTCTATGTCCACCAGCTTATCATTTTGAGACGATACCTCTACCGTTATTTGAGCACTCATATCCTTGTCGTTTAATTCATAATCTGCAAAAGGCATTTTTGATGCGAAAACTACACATGGCAACAAAAGTAAACGATGAAAATAAACATAATTGAATAATAGGATACGTACCTTGAGGGAGAGATTCGTAAGTTTAACCAATTATTGATCGTATCAAATTTGATGGTACGACATTATTCTTTGGCAGCTCAACTTTGGTTTCTCTATGCTCCTCTGATGGCTTGTCCTATAATAAAGGTGTATTATCTAAACATTCTAGTTGCTTATCCTATATTATACTTACATGCGCATATAAAATTATCAGAATAACATAGATAAGTTAAAGACAACATGTAATTCACTAAAGTATTTTCTAGGATTATAACCATATTCAGCAGATCTTCTTACGCAAAACTACTTTGAAATGAAATATTGAGGGACAGTTGTCACACCCTGAAAATTGTTTTAATTAAAAATTATTTTTAGGTAAATGGAAATACAATAAATCATCAGAGAATTTTGTCTGTGAAAGTGTTTGAATAAAATTTTGAAAATTTCCCAATATTAAAAAAATCCCAAGTTTAAATTTTTGATTAAATACTCGAATGCTTTTGTATTCTCTGGGTTTTGTCGAAATATTTTAAGTGTTTGAATATTTACAATAATAAATCCTTCGTGTTTCGTGGTGGTTTTTGCCTCTGGTAAATTCCCCATGATTTAATAACCCTCTGAAATTTTCTCGGAATTTTCGGATGTAACGCCCAGAAATTCACCACCGAAATTCTGAACATTCATATATATTAAATCCCTGTCCAGGAAAGCCAGGGTACATAATACTAAGTTGTTATACAGAGTGCGTCTTACAAATAGAATAAAATGGTTTTATATAAATGCAGCGGTAAAAATAAATAAAGTCAATATACAACTGGCCAAGCAAAAGCTTCCATTCCACAGGCATCTTGACGGCGGAGCCAGCCTAGTCCTCTTGCTAATCCACGTCGGACAGGTACTCCACCACTGAGAGGGGGAAAAGGAGTAAGATTGAGTACCACCCACAGTACTCAACAAATCACATCCGCAAGTATGCACAATGCATGGGAGACAAAGATAGGCTAGAGGTTTATTTGCGTAAAAGCAGTCGCAAACAGTAGTTTCGCAAACAGTAAAAGGTTGATTAATTGAACAATATTAATCCTCCATTGATCAACGTTACACCACGTTAACCAGGCCCAACCATCCACTTGAACTATACCAGTTCCATTAAGTCAAGTTAATTAAGTAAGGGTGAGACTAATCACGGTGAGTCTTGACCAATATGCCATAACCGCGGGCGTGGTTATTAGAATAGATTTACTTTGATCAGAGGTGTACAGCTGTACCCACAAGACACAACCCCACACACGTTCCTATGTGCCGATGTATCACCACGATACCCCGTGAGAGGTTGTGACAGGACCATTCACGCAACCTCTCCTAAACCATCCACACCACGCTGAGGTTGTACCTGCCGCCAGGACACCCCACATCGGCCAGACTACCCCCCTTGCGTCATAATGGATCCGGAAGCTGATCAACCCTACCCCGGGCCGACCCAATTCCATAACACCCATCATCACCATCAGTGCCTCGGAGAGGGAGAAGAGACGCTACAAGTCTAGTCGTTGCCTACGCTGGCTTGTGGAAAGTACAAGTAATTGTCTAAGGAGTTCCCGCGAACCGATCCTTAATTGCCATGGGTGCGACCAGCAAAACCATGCACCACAGCCCACCATTTGGGTCAAATTTTAGTAATTTAATGGTAATATGTCCAAGGTTACATTTCCCGACATAGAGTTGAACCATGAATGTAAATGATAATATATAATTCCCAAGTGAACTACTAGTTTCTAAGCATGGCTAATGTCACGCCCAGAAATTTAGTCAATTTCTAGACTATTTTGTGTATTAAAATCCATGTCTAGGAATCAAGCCAAGGTACACAAAATGACAAATCAATAAACAGATCCAAACGTAAACGATGCGTAAATACTTACAGAAGAGACACTTAGTCCTCACATAGAAGAAATAGCAGCGGAACGGCAACTAGCGTAGCTTCAGCTTCACACCACAGGCAAGCTCAACTGGGGTATAAGCCAAGGTCTTCTAAACTCAACTCTGACACAAACAACCTTCGCTTCTGAAAAGGGGGACATCGCAAGACTGAGTACCACCCACCGTACTCAACAAATCACACCCACAAAGATGCATAATGCACAGGAGACAAAGACAGGCTAGAGGTGTATTTGCGTAAAAGCAGTTGTAAACAGTAGTAGTTTGCAAATGATAAAAGGTTGATTAATTAATCAATATTAAACCCCTACTGATCAACGTTACACCACGTTAACTAGGCCCCACTAATCAACGTTACACCCCGTTAACCAGGCCCCACCCATCCATCTGAACTATATCAGTTCCATTAGATCAAGTTAATTAAAGAAAAATGAGACTAATCACGATGAATCTTGGCCAACCTCCCATGTCCGCGGGCGCGGCTATTCGAATAGCTTTACTCTGATTAGAGGTGTACAATTGTACCCACAAGACACAGCCCCACACACGTTCCCGTGTGCCGGTGCATCACCACAATACCCCGTAAGAGGCTGTGACAGGACCGTTCACGCAACCTCTCCCAAACCATTCACACCACACTGAGGTTGCACCTGCCAACAGGACACCCCATATTGGCCAGGCTACCCCCCTTGCGCCACGATGGATCTGAAAGCCGATCAACCCTACCCCGGGCCGACCCAACTCCATCACACCCACCCTCATCTTCGATGCCTAGGAGAGGGAGAAGAGATGCTACAAGCCCAGCTGTTGCCCACGCTTGCTTATGGTAAGTACAAGTATTTGTCCAAAGGGCTCCCGTGAACCGGTCCTTAACTGCCATGGGTGCGACCAGCAAAACCATGCACCCACAGCCCACCATTAGATCACATTTTAGTGGATTAGTTACGACCAATCACCATGGTCAAACATCTCGAGCACGTGGCTCATCAGGTTACCAAATATAGAAATAATGTGATTATCCCTTCAGTGATCTAGTGGTACTAAGCATGGCTAAGCAGGTCATATCTCTAGCTGTGTCACCGAATGAGACATAAGCTAGTCAGATTATCATCCAAAGTTATCAATGAATGGATATCAAATAAACAGGGGCTCAAGTAAGCGGATATGTTGTCCCATATTCCATGTAATTGGCAACACATGCAATATATTTATAAGTCGTAAAATATTTCACAAAGTAGGTTCAACATGCTCAAGGATGAATGTGTAACTTGCCTTGTGACAAAACATCTTCGATTGCCCTTCCGAACTCTTCCGTAGACTCCGCGATCCTTCGAAATGGTGATTATACACGACTACACGCAAGACGATAAAAAACCCTAAGAAACTGCAAAATAACAGTACATAAAAATTGCATAAACAAGTAAATTATAATTTTAGGTGAATTTAGAAAGAAGAACGGGTCGAATCGGAGTTCGGACGGAAAAGATATAGCTTTCGGAATATTGAATTCAGAATAAATCCAGAAAGAATTGGAAAAGAATATTCTCTGGAATATTCTCTCGGGATTAAATTAAAAGAATTATTTTTGGCACTGGAGAAAGAGTGGTACTGTCATGGCTCACAGTTTCGAGGAATAGCTGGAGTGATGGATTGGGCTAGGGCTGATAGGGCACTGGCGGATTAAAAAGAGTCAACGGCTGGGATTTGATTTGGATGGATTTAAACGACTGAGATTGGTTTGGCATTTTATGTGGATCTAGTAACTCAGACGGATTGGATCAAGACGATCCAACGGGTAGGGTGAATCTCGGAGAAATCCTTCGGTCAGGATCGGACTGAGATTTTCTATGTCTTGGATTGCTACGATTGAGTTTTTGAGAATTCTACGGACGGGATTGGATTAGATCGTAGTTTATAGGCCCACTGTCATGGACACAGATCCTGTGGACTAGGTCCATGGACCGAGAAAAAATAAGGGGGTTGTGGTGGACTAGAGTGATGTGTCTGCCTCGTGGACAAAGAAACGACGTCGCTACTGAGGTGGATGCCGATGTGGCACAAAAGGTGAGATGGCGATGAGGTGGATCGATGATGAGGAAATCACGGCTGGGGTGGCAGATAAGATGGACTGGCTAGGACTGACGTGGCATCGGATTTAGACGTGTGGATCTAACGGTGGAGACTCAACCTGGACAATCCGTTGGTTGCGATCGGCTTGGTATTTTATATGGATCGGTCGGCCTGAATTAGAGGTCTCGAAGGGTCGACGATCGGGATGGTTTGAAGACATATACGCCGGGGTCACAGGGAAGGGGGAGACGCCGGGGTCCGTACAGCAGTGGCATGCCGAGGGGCCAAAACGAGCTCGGCCGTCCAAGCCACAGCACAAGAGACACGCCGGCGCAGTGGCCGGGGAATCGACAACGACGGTAGCGATTGACGGTGCCACGGCAGCGATGCGTCGGCGAGCCGAGACCAACAAGAGACGGGCAGTGCGACGACGACGATGGCATGAAGGGGAGACGACGACGACGGCAGCGTTTGACGACCAGACAATGGCGGCGCGCGGGAAACGGCGCGGCCAGGGGCTGCGAACAGCGGGCGGCGGCGCCGAGGAGGAGACGATGATGGCGGGACCGACGGCACGACGGCACGGCAAACCGGCGACGACCGAGACGCACAGAGGTAACGAGGACGACGGCGGAAGATGAGGGCGACATCGAGGATGAAACAGCAGCAGGGGCCGGCGGCGCCGAGGATGTTGATGGCGTGTTTGACGGCACCCAGGCGGCGCAGGCCACGGCGACTTGTCGGCGGGAAAGCGGCAGCGAGGGAGATAGCGGGTCTCGGGGTGAGGACAAGGCGCCGGCGACGGCATAGCAGTGAGAACGACCACGATGCGTCGGCCGGCGAGCTGGGGAAGAACACAAGGCGCCGGGGAGGAAAAAAGGAAAAGAATGGTGGTGGTCCTGGAGCTCACCAGCGGCGTAGGCGAAAGCGACGACGACGGCAGCCTGGAGCAGGGCACGCTGGGCGGCGGCGTCGGGCACAGAGCAGGGCGGCTCGGGTGTTGAGCGGCGCGGCGGACGCACGGGCAAGGCGACCAGCTGAGGTGGGCGGTCTCGGTGGCAGCGCTGGATGGCGGCAGCAGGGCGGCGGCGACGCAGCAGAAGGCAGCACACGGCGACGGCGGGGTGGCGAGGAGGCGCAGGTGACGGCGGCGAAGCCAGGCTTCGGCGTGGGAGCAGAAGAGGCGGCGGCTGAGAGGCTCCCCGTGGCGGCGAGTCTGCTGGCGGTGGCGCACGCCCAAGGGCTGTAGACGCCGGTGGCGAGCGGCTGGAGGCGCGGCCGGCAGTGGCCCTCTGTGCTCGAGGGAGGGCAGAGCATAGGGGGCGCGGCGAGCTCGGGCTAGATGAGGAAAATGAGAAGAGCAAGGGGGTTCCGTTAGAGCTCGGCGAGGCAAAGAACAATGGCCGGGCAAGGCGCGACGTGCCGAGAAAAGCGGCGGTCGCCGTGCCGAGAAACGCGGCGGCGCTGGGACCATGCGACCGGGCCGGGGCCGGGGCGGTGTGGGCTGCGCAGGCACCGGGTAGGCCGGGCAGCGCAGGCCGGGCGAGCTCGGCTCGGGCCGGGACAACTGCAGGCAGGAAGAAGCAGGGCAGGCCCCCGAGAGAGAGAGAGACCAAAGAAGAAGAAGATGAACAGGAAGGAAGGGGAGGAATACAAAGGCAGGGGGGAAAAGGGGAGAGACGAAAAAAAAGAAAAAACGATAAAGGAGAAGGGAAAATTGGAAGAAAAAGAAAAGAGGAAAGAGGGAGAAAAGGCGGGGATTTTTCTGAAAATTCTCCGGAATTTAGAATTTAAATTTTAGATATTTCACGAAGTATTAGAATATCAGAAATGGGAAAAAATTGTTCGGAATTTTGGAGGTCGCGAACGTTGGCCGCGGACGGTGTGTGTGTATATATATATATATCTAATCTTTTGGAAATTGAAATATGTTCTTTGGAATCGAGAGAGAATTCAACGGAATTTTTTGGAACCCTCCACGTATTAAGAATATTTGGAGAATTTCTAGAATATTGTAAGGAGTTAGCAGGAATATTCCGAAATTAGAAAAAATTGGGAATATTTACGGAATCAGGAACTTGGCGAAAAAATGGAGGGTAATTTGTGTCGACTAAGAAATTAGATATTCGAGAATATATGTCATGGAGTTTCGGAAAATGGAATAAATGAACTTCTAAGAATGCCGGGAATATTTTAGGAGTCGAGAACTTGGGGGAATATTTTAGGAAATATCCGATCGTCTGAAATATCGGTATATTTTGAGAATCGAAACATCGAGGAGGTTTTATGGTTCTGGAAGCGACATGAAACCCTAAAAGAAAAGGGAGTCAGGTTCACGACGAACGGGGGAATTCAATGGACCGAACAGAAATGACCCGAACAGGAGAAAAGACAGGGATTTTATTATAGATTTATCTAATTACCGAAATGATCTTTGTCCCATTAAAATTAATTCTAGAACTCTGAAAATTCCGAGAAAATTTCAGAGAGCTTATTAAATCATGAGGAATTTACCAGAAATAAATGCCACCACGAAACAGAAAGAGTTTATATTATAAATATTAAACACTAAAATATTCCGACAAAATACCCCGGGAATATAAAGCATCCAATATTTATTTTAAAATTTAAACTTGGGTTTTTTAATTTTAAAATTTCAAAATTTTATTCAAACACGTTTCTCAAACAAAATTTCTTAGCGTATTCTATGTATTTTGATTTACCCAAAAATAATTTTTAATTAAAGCGATTTTCAGGGCGTGACAGCTAAGCGTCCTAAGAATAATATTCTAATCATGTTATTACCCAGGTGACAAGGAACAAGGTTCAACAACCTAGACATAATCTTATCCTATATAAAGGTCATAATCCATACCACATTGAAATAAATGAAAACAAGCATGCTTATTAAATAAACAAACATTTTAGCAAACAATAGGTACAAAAATGATCAAGATTACAGTGTGACTTGCCTTGCTTCAGCTCGACGTACTCGGCTACGACCTCGTAGTACACGGGAGAGTCCGGAGGCGTCTCAGATTCTATAGCAAACCACACACAAACAATTAAAAACAGTACATGCGGGCAGTCAAACAAGAGTTAAAAGTATTTTTAATAGATTCTTGGCATTTTTCTGGATTTAATGAATTTTGAATGGACTTAATCGGAGTTCGTATGAATTAGTTATGAATTTTTGAAATTTCACTGTGATTTCTTATAAAAAATTAATTATTAAATGATTTATTGTGCATTTAAATGAATTAATGCATCACCGGACCCCAGGATCCTGCGCCGATAGGCAGGCCCCACCGGTCGGTGACACAGGAGAGGGCGGCGCACGGTGGACGCAGTCCACGCGCGTGCAGTGACTGCGGACATAGTTTTTTGTACACGAGCCCCTTGATCTGCCGAGACAGATCGGACGGCTTAGACCTAGTCGGGAACGAGCCCCACCGCGCGTAGCGCGGCGATGGCGCACGCGGCTTGATGGTCACCACCGGTGACCATCTAGCGTGGCGTTGAGGCAGTGGCGACGGCGGAGGAGGTGAGGAATGTTGGCCGAGTGCTCATCGAGTGTGACGACCGATGGAGGAAGCGGCGAACGGCGGTGAGCAGCAGAGAGATTGTGGCAACGAGGTTCGAGATGTCGACGGCGACGGCATTCTGGCGGCTCAAAGCGACGACGGAAGCGGCGAACGAGGTGCGGGATGATCCTGACGAATGTAGAACGTGTAGGAGGGAAAAAACGAGTGGCGGTCGGCGAAACCCGCGGCCGACTGCCGGTGGAGGAGGCTTACCGAAAGGGATGATGGAGAGATGAAGTTCCAGACGGCGAAGAATCCGAGGACGGCCACTGTGGACCAACGCAGCGGGTGCGGCAATGCTAGCGAGCACAAGCGGTGGTAGTCGGCGACAGCTTGTAGCGATGGTGATGTGCGACTGGTTAGTCGACGCGAGCGCGCGGTGCTGGTTCGGGAACTTGCGCGGAGGTGTTAGGGTACTCGGCAGGTGGGGCAACTAAGGAGAAAGAGAGAGGGGGAGGACGGAGAAGGTTATATTATACCGGCTGCGGGAGTTCGTGGCCGAGTTGGCTGATTTCTCGGGTTAAGGCGGAGGCCGTGGCGTCGTGCACGCGATTCTTGCGCGAGAGTGGGTGAGGGGGCTGGAGGTAGTGGGAGAAACGGGTGGGGACCGAGTCCGCGTCGTTTGGACCAAGGGCAGGCGCACGGGGAGACGGGGCGAGGCGGAATCGGACGGCGGTGGGGAAAAATTCCCCTCCGCCCGATTCAGACGGAGGTTGACGACGAAACTGACAGGCGGGCCCGGCCTGTCAGCGGAGAGCGAGCGAGCCGAAGCGAGTGGGGTCTAACAAGCGGGACCCCACGAGTCACGCTGAGAGGGAAGCGAAGAGAGCCAGCCGACAGGTGGGCCGTGGGAAGGCGCGCGCGGGGCCGCCCACAACAGGCCGGCCCAGCAGAAGGGAAAAAGAAAAGAAAGGAAAAAGGGAGAAAGAAAAAGGAAAAGGATTTCCAGTGATATTTTAATTCTGATTATTGTTTGATTATTAAAAATATTCGAGTGCTTCTAAAAATTCCAGTTTAAAAATCCTGTAGTGTATTTTTGGCAAGGAGAATTATGGAAAAAATATTCTCAGCCAAGATAATTTATATTTCGATGTTTTTACTTATTTAATTAATTCCCTTGGCCTTTAAAATAATTTCTTTGAGGCTTTTTCTTTATATATTTTGTTGGCTTCTGTTTAAGGGCGAAATATAGAATTGTAAGACTAAACTCTCTAGGAAAATCTTCTGGTTAGAACAGGGGCATTTGAGGCGGCATGCTGAGACGGTTGTTCGAAGAAGCCAAGGTTACCAGCTACCGATAGCAGCAACTAGTACTGAATCTTGACGGTACGGTTACATTCATGAGGAGTATGATCCTCAGGTAGCATGAGATCATACCCGTTGTAATTGTACTAGACAAGATTACTCCTAAACTTTATGTGAGTCTCTGCATTACGAAACTTACATTAAAACTGCTCATTAATCCTAGATTTCAAGCTGTTAATAGACAGACCACAACCCGGACTTGTATGTTTACAACCAAGGGCCGGGGACAGTATTAAAACAATTGTTTGCTACATCCCTTTTCTATAGTATCACACCTGATATTTGGAGTTTTGGTAGGGCTTAAGGAGGACTATATTAGTGTAGTGGCTCATTATGTTTGATGGATGACTGGGAACTACAAAAAGGAAGTAATAGTTTTAAAATCAATTGATTTTCCACATTACTGCCCAGAAAAATATGCTAACGAATTTCTAGAGTTTGGTGATGGATTTTTTGGCATCACAAATAATATGCAGAACTTTAAGATAATGCAGCTGCAAATTCTAGAGCAATGGAAATTTTACATCCTTATTCAAAATATTTATGCTGATCATTTCTTTTTACATTAACGTTGTGCTTGCCATACTTATTTAATCTTATATTTAAATTCCGGTTTAAGAGATAGTATAATCTCGATTCCATCCGGAAGCCATAACAGGCTCAATGTTTCTAATCCTTGACTTGCGACCTTCAAGCAATCTGGCATCGCGTCGGACATGCGTCCATGCAAGTTCCAAATGGATGCGGACCATCGGTGCGAACTCAACTTATTTGATGTTTGAGGACACGTCTTTTCCTTACAAGAATATAACTAACTGTTTTTTTGCAGCAGTCCAAGAATGCTGTTACCAATGACGGGAACCGCTACTGACAGACAGTCTTGGCATTTGTTGTGGAAAGCGTTTATTATTTCCTTGAACCATTTTATGTTGCAACGTTACTTTGTCTAGCATTTTACTATCCAACTGCTAAATTTTAATTTTTACATAAAATTTTTGAGATGCCACCTATTAAAAGAATATGAAGATGACAAGTATTAGGACTTGCAGTATTTTCCACATGAAACAAAAAATATCTATAAATATGGAGGGACATTCCATTACTTGATGCTTTTGCATTTATTCTGATCTAGGGGTAAAATACAGGGGTTTCTAAATATTTGAATCTTATTGGGGATTGCATAAACATGATTACACTAACTACTATTCTGATTCTAAGGACAAAATTGTTATAAAAGTTGTTTCGAAAAGTATGAAACTAAGTTTCAGGGAGTTCGCGTGCAAAGAAGCCCCACCCGTCCACTGTCCTAGAAGAAGAAAATGCAATGTGGCCGAATTTGGGGTTGGTTCCTCTCTTCTTCGAGCACCGGGGTAGAAGTTCGGCGCCGCAAGTTCCATACACACACTTCGCTCTTTGAAGCCCTTGAGCGCTGTCCAACCTACTTGGATAGTGACTCCATCAACCAGGAATTATCTCAACGTTCTTCGATGGTGGATGGAAACGATCCCCAAGACCCAATATCCATGCTCTCAAGCTAGCATGAAATTTCACGGTGCTTGTGTCTATGAGGTATCATCCAAATCGGCCTTTCAGTCTTTGTTGAAAGAATACGAGGATGAGAAGAAGAAATCT
>RYFJ01002700.1:0-32500 GCA_003991445.1 Oryza meyeriana var. granulata
GGAGAGAGATCTTTTTTTTTTTTTCCATTTTATTAGATATGGGGGAGTACATATTCTTATATGTAGAAAAGATTTTTCGTCGCTCATTTGTTTTTTCTCTGGATTATGGTAATAAACGAATAAAAATGAATAATGGACTTGACGCAATTTGAGCCTAATTACGATGGCTGACTTAATATGTAATTTGCAGCCATGAGAGAATTCATAAAATAAAAACTTCTATTTTCAGAGATCGTAGATCTTTTTAGCTTAGTAGCTATAGTAGAAAGTACATACTTCGAACTAAGTATGAATTTCGCAAGATGGAGAACATCGTTGATGTTATAAGGGAAGTCTAGGTGATCTTGGAGCTATCCTATTTGAAGGAGTGTGGAATTCAAATCTGGTAAGGATTTCCTTCTAATGATTTTGATAGAATTGTTTTTCTTTCTGTCTATAATTAGATTGATGACTGTTGGTAACCTTTATCTCTATTTTAGTTGGCGTGGCGAGTCCAGTATATAAACTAGTATAATAGGGAATGAAACTAACTAGAAATAGGATTTCTTAAATCATAGAAAAGGCATAGTTATGGGTATTCGGATTGAGACGTAGTTACCTTCTGTAAAGACAGATCAACGGATTATATCGAAATGATTCGAATGTTTCAAAGACCACATGCATTTTTTTTGCATTGGTTCTTTTATCAACTGATAAGAAATGATCAGTTAGTCACATAGTTTTTTCTTTACAGAAATAATGAGATGGCTCCCTGGCTCTGATTGATTATTTGTATTATGATCTATCTAGGAGCAATACCAAGTGTTTCAAAGGAGGATTACCTTGAGTTAGGTCTGGCCTCGGCCTAATTAATCAACTAAGTGAAATAGAGTCTCTATCGTTCCGCTACAAGAGTTGACTATGAGACTTCATACACCTTAAAGTTCAGTAGCACGAAAAGAATTTTTTTGGAGGCCCTTATCCCATTACGCCTAGCCTTTAGTGGGCTGGATATTTACCTTATCAACTAGCAAATCAATAAGTTCTATTTGATTAGGCACCTGGGTTGGTACCTGAATCGGATTGAACGCAACTATTTGTCAGGCGACTGTTCTCCTATTTTCTCGAATCCATGAAGTAAGACATTGATTTTGCAATAAGATCCATTATGTTCATTTGCATAATAAGCTCCTTGAAAAGCATTGGCGCACGTGTAAACGAGTTGCTCTACCGAACTGAGCTATAGCCTTGTCAGAGATATTTAATATATAGATAATTCTTGTCAAGATGAATATTCTCTAATAGTAGAGGATATCTGTTTATAGTAGAGGATATCTGTTTACTATATACATACCAATAATAACATACCAATAACGAAGCGGTATTTGCTTATAAAAGGATTCGATCTATAATTGATCGAAGTAAAGGGTCTTCCTTTGGGGTAAAAAATTGCCTACTTAACTCAGTGGTTAGAGTATTGCTTTCATACGGCGGGAGTCATTGGTTCAAATCCAATAGTAGGTAGGTAGGTAGAAAAATTACTAGATAGCATTGGACTTACTTCGCTTCGCTATCTAATAACTTTTTCTACCCCTCTTCCCTTTTTCTTTGTATCAACTAAACGTTGGGTTGTCTTCAATTAGATGGGGGAATCCAATTAACAGCCTCGACTCGTATCCTAGCCCGTCTGAGAGCTAGCTTCGCTTCAACCAATTCTTTCGTACCCTCAGCTCTACTCATGTTAGCTTCGGCTATTTCAAGTGCTGTTGAGCTTCTTCCGGATCAATGTCACTACCCAGTTCCGCATCATTTCCTAAAATGATGATCTCATTATTACTATTCTGGCAAAACCGCTCCACAGAACCGCCGTTAACCATTGATCGTTGAGGAGGCGTATTCTCAAGGGACCCCATATCTACAGCTGTGTTAATGGGGGCGTGGTTTGGTAATACGCCAATTTGGCCACTATTAGTAGATAAAATGATTTCTTTCACTTCACAATCCCAAATAATTCGCTTAGGAGTCAGTACATAAAGATTTAATTTCATTTCTTCAATTTGTTCTCCTCTTCTAAGTTTATAGCTTTCGTGCTAGCTTCATCGATGTTACCACCAAATAAAAAGCCTGTTCGGGTAGGCCGTCTAATTCTCCGGAAAGGATTAGTTGAAATCCCCTAATTGTTTCTGCAAGACCAACATACTTTCCCGGAGAACCGGTAAAAACTTCTGCCACAAAAAACGGTTGTGATAAGAAGCGCTCAATTTTTCGTGCTCTTGCTACAGTTAAACGATCCTCCTCCGATAATTCATCCAACCCAAGAATTGCGATAATGTCCTGAAGTTCTTTGTAACGTTGTAAAGTTTGCTTAACTCTTTGCGCAGTTTCATAATGTTCGTTGCCAACGATCCGAGGTTGTAACATAGTTGAGGTTGAATCTAAAGGATCTACTGCAGGATAAATACCCTTGGAAGCTAATCCTCTGGAAAGTACGGTAGTAGCATCCAAATGTGCAAATGTTGTAGCAGGAGCAGGGTCGGTCAAATCGTCCGCAGGTACATAAACCGCTTGGATCGAAGTTATAGATCCCTTTTTAGTAGAAGTAATTCTTTCTTGCAAAGAACCATTTCTGTACTAAGAGTAGGTTGATAACCCACTGCAGAGGGCATTCTCCCTAATAAGGCAGATACCTCCGACCCTGCTTGAACAAAACGAAAGATATTATCGATGAATAGAAGCACGTCTTGCTTATTAACATCTCGGAAATATTCTGCCATAGTTAGGGCAGTCAAACCAACTCTCATACGAGCTCCTGGCGGTTCATTCATTTGGCCATAGACTAGAGCTACCTTTGATTCCTCAAGATTTTTTTCATTAATTACTCCGGATTCCTTCATTTCCATATAAAGATCATTTCCTTCACGAGTCCGTTCCCCTACTCCGCCAAATACGGATACGCCTCCGTGAGCTTTAGCAATATTGTTGATTAATTCCATGATGAGTACTGTTTTACCTACTCCAGCTCCCCCAAATAGTCCGATTTTTCCTCCACGCCGATAAGGAGCTAAAAGATCGACCACTTAATACCAGTTTCAAAGATGGATAATTTCGTATCTAATTCGATAAAGGCAGGCGCAGATCTATGAATAGGGAATGTTGCACTAGTATCTACAGGACCCAAATTGTCAACAGGCTCCCCAAGAACGTTGAAAATTCGTCCGAGAGTAGCTCCACCAACAGGAACACTGAGAGGAGCTCCCGTGTCAATCACTTCCATTCCATTCTCTCATCAACCCGTCTGTAGCACTCATAGCTACAGCTCTAACTCGATTATTTCCTAATAATTGTTTGTACCTCACAAGTTACATTAATTTGCTTACCGTCAGTGTCTCGACTCTTGACTACCAAAGCGTTATAAATATAAGGTAACTTGCCCGGGGGAAAAGTGACATCCAGCACGGGTCCAATAATTTGATCGATACGCCCTGTACTTTTTTCTTCAATTGTAGAAACCCCGGGACGAGAAGTAGTAGGATTGGTTCTCATAATTATCACATAATTAAAAAAAAGGAATTTATCGAAATTTTTCTTTTTTTCTTGTTGAATAATGCCAAATCAACACCAAAAAATATCCAAAAATCCAAAAGTCAAAAGGAAATGAATTAGTTAATTCAATAAGAGAGAAAAGGGGACCAGCACTTGATTTCGTTGCCCAAACGAATCCCATTCAATCGTTTACTCATGGAATGAGTCCGTCGGAAAGTTCAATCAATCTTTTTTTTCATATACATTTTGCCTTTTGTGAAGGATTTGTGCCTACTCTACTTTCTTATCTAGGACTTCGATATACAAAATATATACTACTGTGAAGCATAGATTGCTGTCAACAGAGAATTTTCTTAGTATTTAGGTATTTCCACTCAAAAAAGGGGGTCTATTAAGAACTTAATAAAGATTAGGGGTTGATTTGGGGTTGCGCTATATCTATCAAAGAGTATACAATAAAGATGGATTTGGTGAATCAAATCCATGGTTTAATAACGAAGCATGGTAACTTACCATAACAACAACTCAATTCTTATCGAATTCCTATCGTAGAATTCCTATAGGATAGAATGTACACAGGGTGTACGCATTATATATGAATGAAACATATTATATTAATGAAACATATTCATTAACTTAAGCATGCCCCCATTTTCTTTAATGAGTTGATATTAATTGAATATGTTTTTTTAAGATTTTTGCAAAGGTTTCATTTACGCCTAATCCATATCGAGTAGACCCTGTCGTTGTGAGAATTCTTAATTCATGAGTTGTAGGGAGGGACGTATGTCACCACAAACAGAAACTAAAGCAAGTGTTGGATTTCAAGCTGGTGTTAAGGATTATAAATTGACTTACTACACCCCGGAGTACGAAACCAAGGACACTGATATCTTGGCAGCATTCCGAGTAACTCCTCAGCCGGGGGTTCCGCCCGAAGAAGCAGGGGCTGCAGTAGCTGCCGAATCTTCTACTGGTACATGGACAACTGTTTGGACTGATGGACTTACCAGTCTTGATCGTTACAAAGGACGATGCTATCACATCGAGCCCGTTGTTGGGGAGGAAAATCAATATATCGCTTATGTAGCTTATCCATTAGACCTATTTGAAGAGGGTTCTGTTACTAACATGTTTACTTCCATTGTGGGTAACGTATTTGGTTTCAAAGCCCTACGCGCTCTACGTCTGGAGGATCTGCGAATTCCCCCTACTTATTCAAAAACTTTCCAAGGTCCGCCTCATGGTATCCAAGTTGAAAGGGATAAGTTGAACAAGTATGGTCGTCCTTTTTTGGGATGTACTATTAAACCAAAATTGGGATTATCCGCAAAAAATTATGGTAGAGCATGTTATGAGTGTCTACGTGGTGGACTTGATTTTACCAAAGATGATGAAAACGTAAACTCACAACCATTTATGCGTTGGAGGGACCGTTTTGTCTTTTGTGCCGAAGCTCTTTATAAAGCACAGGCTGAAACCGGTGAAATTAAGGGGCATTACTTGAATGCGACTGCAGGTACATGCGAAGAAATGATTAAAAGAGCTGTATTTGCGAGGGAATTAGGGGCTCCTATTGTAATGCATGACTACTTAACCGGGGGATTCACCGCAAATACTAGTTTGGCTCATTATTGCCGCGACAACGGCCTACTTCTTCACATTCACCGAGCAATGCATGCAGTTATTGATAGACAGAAAAATCATGGTATGCATTTCCGTGTATTAGCTAAAGCATTGCGTATGTCTGGGGGAGATCATATCCACGCTGGTACAGTAGTAGGTAAGTTAGAAGGGGAACGCGAAATGACTTTAGGTTTTGTTGATTTATTGCGCGATGATTTTATTGAAAAAGATCGTGCTCGCGGTATCTTTTTCACTCAGGACTGGGTATCCATGCCAGGTGTTATACCGGTGGCTTCAGGGGGTATTCATGTTTGGCATATGCCAGCTCTGACCGAAATCTTTGGAGATGATTCTGTATTGCAATTTGGTGGAGGAACTTTAGGACATCCTTGGGTAATGCACCTGGTGCAGCAGCAAATCGGGTGGCTTTAGAAGCCTGTGTACAAGCTCGTAACGAAGGGCGCGATCTTGCTCGTGAAGGTAATGAAATTATCCGAGCAGCTTGCAAATGGAGTCCTGAACTAGCCGCAGCTTGTGAAGTATGGAAGGCGATCAAATTCGAGTTCGAGCCGGTAGATAAACTAGACAAGTAGATAAAATTAGATATAAATAAGGTCTAAATAAAAAAGAAGCGAAATAGAAAGATCAAAAATCAGTTACGAAATGCAGTAATTCTTCTTTTTTCTTCTAATTGATTGCAATTAAACTCGGCTCAATCTTTTTTTTCAGATTGAGCCGAGTTTAAATAGATCTTGATACGATCATGAGACTTGACAAATCGGGATTCCTATATTCTATATATTTAGATATTTAGAAGATAGAAAGGTATAATACAATAAATAAATACAAATATAGTATTATCATATGATAATGGAATCAAATACGCAGTATTTACAGAAAAAAGTTTTCATTTATTGGGAAAGAATCAATGACATACAATGCATTACAAACGTATGATCATTACCTTTCAACCGGGTTATTCTATTCCACTTCTAGATAGAGAAAAAAACTAAAGGAGAATGAATGAAAAAAGACAGAGTTTGGAAGTTAGACCCCTTTATAAGACTCTCTTTCAAAAAAGAGGACATTTTGAAACTTTTAACAGGCATAATCGTGAGTCAACAAGTGACTCGAACAGCCCGTAAGAAAAGAGAATTGATTTTCAAAATGGTAGAACTAGATGACGAAGTTTTCTATAACTTGATGAAGAGGTAGTTTTAGTTTACGGCTCCGATCAAGAGCGAGAAGTCTTTCATTTCAGATTGGACCGCTATAGAATCTGGACCCATCGTAGAGACGTTCAAAGGGCTCCTGATGGTAAGAATCATACTTTCGCGGAACTCCAGGGCTATAGGCTTCAACGCGGTAGACGTTTTGTTCCGAATTTTTCCGGAGCAAACCTCCGACCCAACGATACAATGAATTTTTTCTATTCACAAAGAAAAAAGATTCGGAATCGCAATGCTACTATACGCACCCAGAGGAGTATTCGGAATAATATTCTTATATAATCCATTTTTGCGCGGGGTCTTACTAACAGGACTTCGCTGCACGAGACGGGGATTCGTCGAAAAGCTAATGTCATCCGGTATTTTCATACCCTTTTGGGGTGGTATATCGCTTTACAAAGTCTAAGGGGTAGTATGAGATCTATAGTAGGTAAAAGAATTTGTCCCTTGATTGAGTATGCTATTTTTCCTCCTTTACCGCGCATTATTGTATGCGCTTCTAGAGGAGCACGTATGCAGAGAGGAAATTACAGTTTAATAAAAAAGCCTAAAAAGTTTCAACTTTACGGCAATATCAATCAACTAAAAGCCCTATGTATCAATCCTTACAACGGGTCGGGTAAGGGTAAGAGTTTTGGTATGCTGGGGGATATCTTTATTTCAGAACCTGATATGCATCTTGCGTTTGTGGGGTCCGAGAGTGGTTGAATAAGTATTGCATGTGGAAGGAAGTAGACGAAAATGATTTTGGATTCGAAATAGGCGCATTCGACTAAGTCGTACTTTGAATCCAATTTCAAGTTCGATTAGAAGGATAGAAAGGCCATGAGGATGGGAAAAGAAAAATCAAATCTTTTTAATTGCTTCTCCTTTTTTGCAATTTTCTTATTATTTATCTAATCCATTCGATTCTTTTTTTTATAGAATACTTTTTTTGCAAACTCAAAAATACAATAGTCAATATTCCTTATAATAGATATACTTAATTATATCATAAGAATCTTAAGATATTTTTCGAATAGATAGAAATAGTAAATTTGAATGGAGACACCTATTCTATGATGGATTTTAACTTACCCTCTATTTTCGTGCCTTTAGTAGGCTTAGTATTTCCGGCAATTGCAATGGCTTCTTTATTTCTTTATGTGCAAAAAAATAAGATTGTCTAGAACCGACGGGGCCGAATTTTCTCAATGTATTTCCACGCAGGATCATAATACGGATCTTTTGTAGTGTAAGTAATATAGTATGGTAGGTTATGTGGCTCTTTCTACACACAAATGCAAACCCGCTATGGATGCGGATTATGGATGCGGATATAGGCTACGAGCATAAATGCATGCATATGCGGAACTGGGTATAGCGAGTTTTATTTTAAGTAGATCAAAAAATACTTTTTGAATAGAAAGTCAATGTATCTAACCAATTATTTCACAGGAGTACTAGTTGCTGAAGGCGATTTCAGAATCAAAAAAAGTAAAGTCAAAATCATTTAGCTTATTCTCTCAATTTCAATCGACCGCTGCTGGATTTAGTATATCTAATATGAATTGGCGATCAGAACACATATGGATAGAACTTCTAAAAGGTTCTCGAAAAAGAGGTAATTTTTTCTGGGCCTGTATTCTTTTTCTAGGTTCACTAGGATTCTTAGCGGTTGGGGCTTCCAGTTATCTTGGTAAGAATATTATATCTGTACTTCCATCTCAACAAATTCTTTTTTTTCCACAGGGGGTCGTGATGTCTTTCTACGGAATCGCAGGCCTATTCATTAGCGCTTACTTGTGGTGCACTATTTTGTGGAATGTAGGCAGTGGTTATGACCGATTCGATAGAAAAGAGGGAGTAGTGTGCATTTTTCGTTGGGGATTCCCTGGAATAAAACGTCGCGTCTTCCTTCGATTCCTTATGCGGGATATCCAATCAATTAGAATTCAGGTTAAAGAGGGTCTTTTTCCTCGTCGTATCCTTTATATGGAAATCCGGGGCCAGGGGGCCATTCCCTTGACTCGTACTGATGAGAAGTTTTTTACTCCACGAGAAATTGAACAAAAAGCTGCCGAATTGGCCTATTTCTTGCGCATACCAATGGAAGTATTTTGAGTACCAATTGCATTTTTTTGAAATGAATTGAATGAAGAAGAATTGGAAGAAGAAAAGTTTTTTCAACACGGGGAGAAGGTCCCTTCGAAATTGCATTATTGTAAGGGGATTTTGAGTATTTATCTAAAGGAAGGAACAAACGAGGATAAGAGAAAATTGCTTCTAATTTGCTTTGTCCAAGTGGGATATATGGCATAATATTCTTCCATTTTCATCCGAAAGGGTTTTTTTCTATTTCTCTATTCCACTCCATCTGGATCTAAGAAAGAACCCAATGCAATGAAATTCTACTAGTATACAAAAAAGAAGAATAGATACAAGGTCTCAAATCTTGTTATAGAATTTTTCCTTCAAAGAAAAAGAAATATCATATAGAGTCGGCGAATGAAATAGAGTCAGCGAATAAAGCGGATTCATTAACAACTCAATTTACAGATCAAAAATGAAAAAAAAGAAAGCATTGCCTTCTTTCCTATATCTTGTATTTATCGTACTTTTGCCCTGGGGGGTCTCTTTCTCTTTTAACAAATGTCTGGAACTTTGGATTAAGAATTGGTGGAATACCCGGCAATCCCAAATTCTCTTAACTGCTATTCAAGAGAAAAGAGTTCTAGAAAGATTCATGGAATTAGAAGACCTTTTTATCTTGGACGAGATGATAAAAGAGAAACCGAATACACATGTACAAAAACTCCCTATAGGAATACACAAGGAAATAATACAATTGGCCAAAATAGATAATGAGGGTCATCTCCATATCATTTTGCATTTCTCGACAAATATAATCTGTTTGGCTATTCTAAGTGGTTCTTTTTTTCTGGGTAAAGAGGAACTTGTTATTTTGAATTCTTGGGTTCAGGAATTCTTCTATAACTTAAATGACTCAGTAAAAGCTTTTTTTATTCTTTTAGTTACTGATTTTTTTGTTGGATTTCACTCCACCCGCGGTTGGGAACTACTAATTCGTTGGGTCTATAACGATCTTGGATGGGTTCCTAACGAGCTAATTTTCACTATTTTTGTTTGTAGTTTTCCAGTGATTCTAGATACATGTTTGAAATTTTGGGTCTTTTTTTGTTTAAACCGCCTATCTCCTTCGCTTGTAGTCATTTATCATTCAATTAGTGAAGCATAAACTCATTCGATCTCCTGATATTAATCAAAATTAGCATCTTTTTTCCTTTAGAAAGAAAGCCTTTTTCCATTTTAGCAAAATTCTTTTTTTCTATTTCTACCTGCTCAAGGTATTCATCATTCCAGTACAACTGTTGCAGTAGAATGACAACAGACTCGTGTATAGGGAACTAGATTAGCTTAGCTACCTATCTAATTTATTGTAGAAATTCCGGGATCTGCGATTGGACATGGAAAATAGAAATACTTTTTCTTGGGTAAAGGAACAGATGACTCGATCGATTTCTGTATCGATCATGATATACGTAATAACTCGGACATCTATTTCAAATGCATATCCCATTTTTGCGCAGCAGGGTTATGAAAACCCACGAGAAGCAACTGGACGAATTGTATGTGCCAATTGCCATTTAGCTAATAAGCCTGTGGATATTGAAGTTCCCCAAGCAGTGCTTCCCGATACTGTATTTGAAGCAGTTCTTCGAATTCCTTATGATATGCAACTGAAACAAGTTCTTGCTAATGGGAAAAAGGGAGGGTTGAATGTGGGTGCTGTTCTTATTTTGCCCGAGGGATTCGAATTAGCGCCGCCCGACCGTATTTCTCCTGAGTTGAAAGAAAAGATAGGAAATCTCTCTTTTCAGAGTTATCGTCCCAATAAAAAAAATATTCTTGTGATAGGCCCTGTTCCCGGTAAGAAATATAGTGAAATCGTCTTTCCCATTCTTTCCCCCGACCCTGCTATGAAGAAAGACGTTCATTTCTTAAAATATCCCATATATGTGGGGGGAAACCGAGGAAGGGGACAGATCTATCCTGATGGTAGCAAGAGTAACAATACGGTCTATAATGCAACGTCAACAGGTGTAGTAAGAAAAATACTGCGTAAAGAAAAGGGGGGATATGAAATATCCATAGTCGATGCATCGGATGGACGCCAAGTGATTGATCTTATACCTCCCGGTCCAGAACTTCTTGTTTCAGAGGGGGAATCGATCAAGCTTGATCAACCATTAACAAGTAATCCTAATGTGGGAGGGTTTGGTCAGGGGGATGCAGAAATAGTGCTTCAGGATCCATTACGCGTTCAAGGCCTTTTGTTCTTCTTCGCATCTGTTATTTTGGCACAAGTTTTTTTGGTACTCAAAAAGAAACAGTTTGAAAAGGTTCAATTGTACGAAATGAATTTCTAGGTCCCGGGATTTCTTACCATCAAGTTGGTAAAAAGCCGCGATTTATTGGCGATTGCTAGAATTCTCTATGATCCATTTTGGAAATCTTTTTTTGTTTAGACTATTTTTTGTTTGCGAGATGTCTTGTCTGCAATTCCTTATTTCTATCTCATGCAAAAGAGGAGAATCCAAGGCAAGGGTGAGAACAATAAAAGGAACAAATCCTTTTAGGAGGGATTGCTGGTCTTCTTAATCCTCTATTGGGCACAAGAAAAAGGCAAAAAAGCCTTTTTCTTGTGTCGATTCTTCTTGTATCGAAATAAGAATCTTTTTTCTTCCTATTCGGCAAAGATTACTATTTCTGCTTTATTCGGGTCTGTCTCTTGAACCTCTTTTGCTTAGGTTCAGGCGAGGTAGTGGACAAACAGAGGGAAAGAAAATATGGCGGGGGACAAATTTTTTGTGACCAAATAGAATTGCTTGACTTGTTCAATTAAGTTCCATTTAGAACTTACAGAAATTTTGCAAAAAAAACGTATACTCTTCCATTGAAGGCTGTTTTTTATTTTTAGGCTAGTTAAGTAGTTTTGATTAAGGTTTTATTAGTTTATTACTCTAAATTAAATCAATGATTTACAAGATACTTCCTCCGGGGAATAAAATATTGGATCCTCGATTGATCCCTTCTTTCTCCTCGCTTCATAAAAGTGAATCCATTTCATTGGCGAGGGGGGCTATAAATCAACTGATGGATTACTTCACTAACATCATTAACAAACAAAACGAATAAATAGAGGGATTCTGACCATCATAGCAAAGGCTTTCTCTTTATTATTTTTACAAATCAAAATAGGAAACCCGTTTGTAGGTTATGGAATAGATTAAAAAAGTCGGGTTATAAGAGTAAGAATTCCGCGGGTCCTTTCCGCTCTAATCAGATAAAGGGGGGTAAGGACCCGCTAAGTTCCTATTTCTTCATGTTTACAATCTGGTCCCTCCGATTACTATAGAGATGAACCCAATCCAGAATATGAACCGTAAAAGAAAACACCTATTAAACCAATCACAGGAATACCGGTTACAGTACCTATCAGCCAAAGAGGAATTCTTCCAGTAGTATCGGCCATTTCCCCTACTTTCCTCCACATTTTATCAAGTGGTCATGCTAGAGACAAAAACAGTCATGGATAGTTATAAGGATGGTATCCTTCCAAATGGGGATAAGAGAATTCTTACTACTCTCTTTCTTTCTCTCAATTGAAAAAGTAATTGGAAAATAAAACAGCAAGTACAAAAATGAGTAATAAACCCCAGTATAGACTGGTACGATTCAATTCAACATTTTGTTCATTCGGGTTTGATTGTGTCATAGTTCTATAGTTGGAATTTGGTTTATCGTTGGATGAACTGCATTGCTGATATTGATCCCAAGAAAAAAACAGTAGGTACAGCTAGTCCGTGAACAGCCAGCCATCGCACTGTAAAAATAGGATAGGTTCGATCTATGGTCATTGAGGGCCTCCTAAAAGGATCTACTAAATTCATCGAGTTGTTCTAAAGAATCAAAACGGTCGGTTATTAACGGAATTCCTTGTCGGCTTTCTGTGAAATACTCGTTTGGCCGAGGACTTCCAAACACGTCATAAGCTAAACCCGTACTGACAAATAACCAACCCGCAATGAATAGGGAAGGTATAGTAATGCTATGAATAACCCAGTATCGAATACTGGTAATAATATCAGCAAAAGAACGTTCTCCCGTGCTTCCAGACATGCTGAGCTCCCCAAATTTTTGTACATTCAAAAAAGGAATTGATTCCGTAAAAGATGGGATCAACCAGTAAATAGAAAATTACTGATATTTCATCCTTGTGAGATTGTCAATTTTGTACCAAAGGTGTATTTTGAGTATACCAAATTAGTATAGCTATCCTTCCTATGGCACAGCAATCCTGTTTCGCTTGGTCTCGAAACAGAATTCTTTTTTTCTTCTTTGTTCCTTGTCTATAGGTAAGCTATATGTTATTCAAGGCATCAACAGAAAACCTCAATTTTGAGGGTCCTACTTAATTTTATTTTCATCGGCTTCGGAATAGTAGAATAATTCGGAATAGGGCTCAAGATCTTGGGAAAATCTAAGTTAATGATCAACAGGTTTGGATAAAGAATTTAGGAAAGATATTCTTATACTGACACAATACAAAGACAAGTAGATGCGAAAGCTATCCCTTCGAATCCAACCTTTCCCTTTAAGGAATTTAATTGGTTAGCATAATATAATATCTAATAAATAGAAAATAAAATAGTAGATAATCTGTTATGAAAGAGAGAAAACATTCTTTGAAGAATCAAGATTCGTAATCAATCCTTGCCTTGTTTACTAACTTTCTTGACCAAACTGCATTTATCTTTTATTCCAAAATTCCCCCTAAAATTCAATTTCATTTTTCACTGGGGTTAGATGATCTAGTTCTTAATATTATTACTTTACTCAATTGACAGATTCCACAGCAAATCTCTTGATTCGGAATTAGGGACTCATGCCCCATCTGATGAATCGATTTTCTTTTACACTTCTGTATCTCACTCTATCTTGTTTTTTAGTATTATCTAAAATAACCGATGAATTATGAATTTTCCATAACTTAGGTAAGTGCTTTACCAACATATGTAGTGTAGTAAAAAAAAATGGAATTTAACCCTTTCATGCTTACTATAACTAGTTATTTCGGTTTTTTATTGGTTGCTTTAACTCTAACCCTAGCTCTATTTATTGGCTTGAACAAGATACGTCTTATTTGAAATGAATTGAATGAATAAGGCAGAAAAGAAAAATCTCTCTTTTGGATTTCTGGTATTCTACGACTCTTTTCCACACTAATTACCAATTCTTTTTTTTCTTGGTCATTGAGATTCGTGGATAATTTAGACTACTATTTAGGGATAGATCGTACCTCTTTTTTTATCCCTTCGAACAAATCGAAATGATTGAAGTTTTTCTATTTGGAATCGTCTTAGGCCTAATTCCTATTACTTTAGCGGGATTATTCGTGACTGCGTATTTGCAATACAGGCGTGGGGATCAGTTGGATCTTTGATTGAGTAATATTTCTTTTTTGATTGACCTCCTCTCTGGTCTGGAGGAGGTCAAATTGGAATTGCAATTTGTTTTGTTAAGTTATTTTACCCTGCTTCGACATAAGATAGATGGAATCACGCTCTGTAGGATTTGAACCTACGACATCGGGTTTTGGAGACCCGCGTTCTACCGAACTGAACTAAGAGCGCTTTCAAAAATAAAATCCTTTTCTACTCCTAATGTGTCTCACGTACGTATACTATCCACAAATTCAAGTTATACCCGCTTTAATCGATCTCCTCACTACTGCCTATAAAAAAGAAAGAAGTAATAGGTAGGGATGACAGGATTTGAACCTGTGACATTTTGTACCCAAAACAAACGCGCTACCAAGCTGCGCTACATCCCTTTTCCAAATTGTTGTACAATGTCATTGTACACAATTCCTATCTTGTTTTCCACATCCTAATTTTCTTCTCTTTTTCTATCTATAGAGAATCCTCGTGTCATTTCTTCTTTTTGGTCTCATATAATCAAAGATTACTATTCCTTGGTAATCTATAGGAAGGAAGGGATCGTCTTTTTCGTTTTTAGTTCGGAATTTCGTCTAAACAAAAGAAATACAAACGATCTTGGGCAAGAGTATCTGATCATATACGTATTCCAATAAGGAAGGAGGATTTTCAATGCGGGATATAAAAACATATCTCTCTGTAGCACCCGTGCTAAGTACTCTATGGTTTGGGGCTTTAGCAGGTTTATTGATAGAAATTAATCGTTTATTTCCAGATGCTTTGTCATTCCCCTTTTTTTCATTCTAGTTGTTGCTATGTGAGGAATAGAGTTCTTTGTGACATGATAAAAAATTCCCCTTTTTCAATCCTTTTTTAGTATAGGAAAGAAAAAGAAAGAAAAGATGGATTGGGTTGGCCCTTAGAGTCATGAAAAATTTGGTAAATCTCATTTTTGAAAACAGAAATTCAATTAAAAGCAGTATCCAAGCTAAGTCAGGCCTCAGAAATCGGAGCATAGAAAGAGGCTGGGTTGGCTACTTAAATGAAAGGATTTCAAAGCAAAATCCTTGCTAATTCGACAAGGATTGTATTCTTTAATTATTTCTCTATTTTTTATTACTTAATTGAAAAATTTCAAAAATTTTTTATTCTAATGGATTTTCTTCTTCCTCTTCGGCTTCAAAATAGAGGAATAAAAGAACAAAATAGAAGAATAAAAGAATAAGTAGAAGAATTAAGTTAAGTCAATCCAAAAAGGAAAGGAGGTTCATGGCCAAGGGGAAAGATGTTAGAATCAGAGTTATTTTGCAATGTGTGAGTTGTGTTCGAAAAGGTGCCACTGAGGAGTCGGCAGGGATTTCTAGATATAGTACTCAAAAGAATCGCCACAATACACCCGGACAATTAGAATTAAGAAAATTTTGTCGTTATTGTCGTAAGCATACGATTCATGACGAAATAAAGAAATAGGAGCATCTTGTGTTCGATCTTTCCAAAGATCAAAAAGAGTAAGAACTTCCTATTTAATATATAGAACATAGATAGAATACAAAATACAAATCAACTCGTCTGATTTCCGTTAGATATTATTTCATATGTATCGAGGATATTCATCTAGTATATATGAATCAAATAATATATGGACCAAAGAGAGACTACTTCTTCTGGATCCAAAATTAATAAAATAAACAAATCAATTTTTTCAATTTTAAAATAAGGAATAAATCATGTATACATCTAAACAACCCTTTCATAAATCCAAGCAAACTTTTCATAAATCCAAGCAAATTTTTCGTAAATCCAAGCAAACTTTTCGTAAATTCAAACAACCTTTTCGCAAACCCAAACAACCTTTTCGTAGGCGTCCTCGGATTGGCCCGGGGGATCGAATTGATTATAGAAACATGAGTTTAATTAATCGGTTTATTAGTGAACAAGGAAAAATATTATCGAGACGAATAAATAGATTAACCTTGAAACAACAACGATTAATTACTCTTGCTATAAAACAGGCTCGTATTTTATCTTTCTTACCATTTCGTAACTATGAGAATGAGAAGCAATTTCAAGCCCAGTCAATTTCAATAATTACAGGTCCTAGACCCAGAAAAAATAGACATATTCCTCAATTAACACAAAAGTACAATTCCAATCGAAACTTAAGAAACTCCAACCAGACTTTAAGAAACAACAATCGGAACTTAAGTTCCGATTGTTGATGTTTTATTCGAAAGGGCCAGACTATATATAAAGAAAGTAATCCAATTTTGATTCTTGTGTTTGTTATAAGAAAGAACAAAGGGGAAGAAGAAATAGTAGAAATAGTTTTTTTATTTATTGCAACATGCTCGTTGATTCCTACCACTTAATCTTAATTTATTGTATCTTCCCGGAGTTACCTCTCCGGGAATTCTGTTTTAATTATTCCTGTATATTACTTTTTTATCCCTTTAATTGATAATCTTTATTTTATTGGAAATCGTGTAAAGATTATTTGGATTTGATACAGCTACTTGTGCAAGGATTTTACGATTAAGAAGCAATTCTTTCTTGTACAGATTGTGTATTAATTTACTATAATTATCGAATACTTTATGTATCCGCGTTGCTGCGTTTATCCGACTGATCCACAAACGCCGAAAATCCCTCTTTTGCCTGACTCTATCTCGATGAGAGGAAACAAACGCTCTTCTTACCTGTTGAGTAATCATTCGATTAAGTCTTAAATGAGCCCCTCGAAAGTTTGAGGCAAATGAACGCATTTTTGTTCGTCGTCTCCGAGCTATATATCCTCGCGGAACTCTGGTCATTGAATCAAATTAACCTTAATGAATAACTAATGATTTCTCTTCTTTTAGCCATCCTTTTTCCCATTAATAACAAAACGAATTATTCCCATATATAAAATATTAGTTCCAATGGCTTTTGCTACTATAACCTTCCCAACCACAATTTTCTATTCTATTCTATTCCCTTCAGTTATTTCGCATAGAAATAAAAAATTCTAACGATACTAAAAAAATAGTGGGTTCCATCGTTTCTATGGTTCCCTTTTAAACGGTGAGGCCCTCTCTATACACCGGAGCCCTTTCTTTCATTTCATCAAAGGGTATTGTGAACTTGTATAGTTCACATTCTTTGGCTCTACCTATCCATTATAGAGTAAATAGCTCTTTTCACAATAAGAGTTATCCATACAGTGACGGCATTTAATTATGAAAGTTGGCTAAGTAGCTGACCCTCTTAGTCCGTTTTTTTAAGATAAAGGAGCATAAGCCTTTTTCTTTTTATTACTATTTCCTCCGCTTAATGAATAGCCGTTTGCTACCAATGGGGGAATTGCTTCTTATTTCCAATCTAGATGATTGGATTTGCACCAAAGGAAACCAGAAATCCATATACCGTAGAAATCTAGGATAAAGAAGCTCTATCCTATTCATTGGTATCGATCATGGATACTTCAAAAATTGTCTTATTTGTTTGAACCCATGATCCGAACGAGTCGCACATACACCCTAGCACATGTTCCTCGACGCTGAGGACATCCCTTAAGCGCGGCCGATTTTCTAGCATTTTGTATTGGCTGTCTTGCGTTTCTAATAAGTTGTTTAACCGTTGGCATGTCGTATGTATATAGAAAAAATGGATTGGTTTAGATCGATCTTAACCTGAATGATTGATCATTATGAAGTATTTCCATTAAATCGCATAAAACCCGAATTTAGGTTTGAAATAAATTTACAAGAAATCCGGCCACTACCAATCCTTAAACATTTCTGGAAACCACACTGGATCAGTATCGCAGTGCTCGTCAATCATTTCATCCCCTACAATATCGACAAGTCCATAAGCTTTGGCTTCGTCTGCTGACATAAAAACATCCCTTTCCATGTCTTCGGATACAACCCAAAAAGGCTTGCCTGTTCTTAGTGCATAAACCCTTGTGATCATTTCGCGAACTTTGTGTAACTCTTCCACTTCTAGTAAAAATTCTGGTGTTCTTGCCCGATAATAAGCGCTAGCAGGTTGGTGAAGCATAATCCTCGCGTGGGGGAATGCTATACGCTTGGTGGGTTCTCCTCCAAGCAGAATGAAGGACGCCATGGACGCGGCTATTCCGAGGCATATTGTATATATATCAGGTGTCACCGTTTGCATCGTATCAAAAATCGCCATTCCTGAGATTAGCCACCCGCCTGGGGAGTTTATAAACAAAAAAATATCGCTAATTCCATCTTCTATACTGAGATATACCATGAGACCTGTAATATGATTCGTGACCTCGCAACGAATCTCTTGACCTAAAAAAAGTGTCCTTTCTCGATACATAACATTGTATAAGTCAACCCAAGTCGCTTCTTCATCTCCGGGAATCCGGTAAGGTACTTTTGGAACACCAATGGGCATATTAGATTAATATTATTAAATTTAAGTAAGAAAACTACACTTTAATATGGAAACGTAAGAATGGAAGAGAAAGAAAGAATCCGCAGTTTATTGTTTTCACTTTTTTTCTTATTCTATATGAATACTATAGATTCTATTAAATACTATAGATTCTATTAATACGTAGATTGAAATAATACATAGATTGAAAGATTATACATATAAGTAGGAAAAGACAGATTGAATAAAGAAAAAAGAATGGGTGATTCGAATACTAAACAAAAAGAGATAGGGATCTATTCTTCGTTTTTTCCAAATAGGCCAAGCTGCCCATTGCATATTGGCACTTATCGAGTATAGAATAGATCTGCTTCTCTTTCTTCTTACGAACAGAATTGGCTTCTTATTTTTAATGGAATGAAATAAATATTCACGCTTTCTGACACAGAATCCCCTAGAAGGGTTAGGTACATAGGATATGGATAGTCTTTGCCAATGCGATAAAATAAAGTGACATCGTGTCTATTTTTCTTTGCTAAAGGGGTATTTCCATGGGTTTGCCTTGGTATCGTGTTCATACTGTCGTATTGAATGATCCGGGTCGATTGCTTTCGGTGCATATAATGCACACAGCTCTAGTTTCTGGTTGGGCTGGCTCGATGGCTTTATACGAATTAGCGGTTTTTGATCCCTCTGATCCTGTTCTGGATCCAATGTGGAGACAAGGTATGTTCGTCATTCCCTTCATGACTCGTTTAGGAATAACCAATTCGTGGGGTGGTTGGAGTATTTCAGGAGGAACTGTAACGAATCCGGGTATTTGGAGTTATGAAGGTGTGGCAGGGGCGCATATTGTGTTTTCTGGCTTGTGTTTCTTGGCAGCTATCTGGCATTGGGTATATTGGGACCTCGAAATATTCTGTGATGAGCGGACGGGAAAACCCTCTTTGGATTTGCCCAAGATCTTTGGAATTCATTTATT
Organism: Oryza meyeriana var. granulata; assembly: GCA_003991445.1. Lineage (NCBI taxonomy): Eukaryota > Viridiplantae > Streptophyta > Magnoliopsida > Poales > Poaceae > Oryza > Oryza meyeriana. The sequence continues at coordinate 19,248 of RYFJ01002700.1, forward strand.
TCTTGCAGGGGTGGCTTGCTTTGGCTTTGGCGCATTTCATGTAACGGGTTTGTATGGTCCTGGGATATGGGTGTCCGATCCTTATGGACTAACTGGAAAAGTACAAGCTGTAAATCCGGCATGGGGTGCAGAAGGTTTTGATCCTTTTGTTCCGGGGGGAATAGCTTCTCATCATATTGCTGCGGGTACATTGGGCATATTAGCGGGCCTATTCCATCTTAGTGTCCGTCCACCTCAACGTCTATACAAAGGATTACGTATGGGCAATATTGAAACTGTACTTTCCAGTAGTATCGCTGCTGTTTTTTTTGCAGCTTTCGTAGTTGCCGGAACTATGTGGTATGGGTCAGCAACTACCCCAATCGAATTGTTTGGGCCTACTCGTTATCAGTGGGATCAGGGATACTTTCAGCAAGAAATATATCGAAGAGTTAGTGATGGGTTAGTCGAAAATCTCAGTTTATCAGAAGCTTGGTCTAAAATTCCCGAAAAATTAGCCTTTTATGATTATATTGGTAATAATCCGGCAAAGGGGGGATTATTCAGAGCAGGCTCAATGGACAATGGGGATGGAATAGCTGTTGGATGGTTAGGACATCCCATCTTTAGAGATAAAGAAGGGCGCGAACTTTTTGTACGTCGTATGCCTACTTTTTTTGAAACATTTCCGGTTGTTTTGGTAGATGAAGAGGGAATTGTGAGAGCGGACGTTCCTTTTAGAAGAGCAGAATCCAAATATAGTGTTGAACAAGTAGGCGTAACGGTGGAGTTCTATGGTGGCGAACTTAATGGAGTAAGTTATTCTGATCCTGCTACTGTAAAAAAATATGCGAGGCGTTCCCAATTAGGGGAAATTTTTGAATTAGATCGGGCTACTTTGAAATCAGATGGTGTTTTTCGCAGCAGTCCAAGGGGTTGGTTCACTTTTGGTCATGCTACCTTTGCTTTGCTCTTCTTTTTCGGACACATTTGGCATGGCGCTAGAACCTTGTTCCGAGATGTTTTTGCTGGTATTGATCCAGACTTGGATGCTCAAGTGGAATTTGGGACATTCCAAAAAGTCGGAGATCCAACTACAAGGAGACAGCCAGCCTGATGCCGCATTGCTTTGGTATCTTTCACCTCTCTTTTTTGATTTGACATGGGAAACATCTCCCATCCCTTCTTTGACTCTTTTTCCTTCTTTATATGGGAAATGATCCCAAATGACAAATGAATAGGTGTGGAAGTTATAATTGTAAATAAACCACGATCGAATCTATGGAAGCATTGGTTTATACGTTCCTTTTAGTTTCGACTTTAGGGATAATTTTTTTCGCTATCTTCTTCCGAGAACCACCTAAGGTTCCGACTAAAAAAGTGAAATAATTTAATTGAAGTAAGAAGTCTCCCCATCTGGGAGACTTCTTACTTCAATTAGTCCCCGTGTTCTTCGAATGGATCTCTTAATTGTTGAGAGGGTTGCCCAAACGCGGTATATAAGGCATACCCAGTAAAGCTTACAAGTAAACCAGATATGGAGATGGCGACTAAAGTTGCTGTTTCCATTTTTATAGAATTTCAAGATTACAGTGGATCTACGAAAAGATCGTGTATTTACAACTACAACGGAATAGTATACAAAGTCAACACAAATCATTAAATAGAATTTATGGCTACACAAACCGTTGAAGATAGTTCTAGACCTGGACCAAGACGAACTCGCGTAGGTAATTTATTGAAACCCTTGAATTCGGAATATGGGAAAGTAGCTCCGGGTTGGGGGACTACTCCTTTTATGGGGGTCGCAATGGCTTTATTCGCGGTATTCCTATCTATCATTTTAGAAATTTATAATTCTTCTGTTTTACTGGACGGAATTTTAATGAATTAGGTTTCTACTAACGAAAACTACGAAGTCATAGTTTTTCCATCCAAAAGAGCCTTTCTACTTTAAGCTCTACATTTCTAGATATTCTGGTAGTTCGACCGTGGAATTTTTTGGTTTCGGTATCTCTGGAATATGAGTGTGTGACTTGTTAGAATTTGCTCCTATTGATAATACATAGAAAGGGCCTGTTATCTCTATCAAGATGATTCTAATTCGTCGGATATTATTTATTCTAGTATCTGGAACACGAAATAGATAGAGTGGATCAAGAAAAAAAATGAAACTATGATTCATATTAACTATTCAGACCTCGCAACCAGACTGAAAAAAAAATTCAAGTAGTTTTTAATAAAAATAAAAAAAGAAATTTTCTTCCTTCCAATTTTGTTTGCCCAAAAGACAACTTTTTTTTCTCTCGATTTTGTCGAGTCATTACACCGATTCAATAAATGATCATCAAGCGGTTCTTATTCGAAGAACCCTTGCCTTTTGTTTAGCTTGAGATTCAATCATCGTGGCTCTAGTATGAATCTAAGGTTTTAATTGAACTGATTCATAGGATCGCAACAAGATAATTTCTACCAGAAAACTACTCAAATTTTTGCTTTATTTATTTACTAGTAAAACAAGAGTAAATCTGCATTACGCACAAAAAAAAGAAATCCAAAATAGGGAAGAGAAAAATCAAGAGGCCCCTAATGATCAACATTTGGGAAAGAAAGAAGAAAGATAGATGAGCCAACTTGAGATTTTTTGGCATTATCATCACAAAGAAAAAATTCTGGATTTTTCTTATTTCATATCTTCAAGGCAAATCGACCCAACCCAGTGGCTGATGAGGTTTTGAACCTTTTTTCTAATATCCGTTGAAAATTTGTGTGTTTCTGCTTGAGCCGTACGAGATGAAATTCTCATATACGGTTCTCGGAGGGGGGTTCGGGTTAGTTACCTATCTCAATAAAGTATATGATTGGTTTGAGGAACGTCTTGAGATTCAGGCAATTGCAGATGATATAACTAGTAAATATGTTCCTCCTCATGTCAACATATTTTATTGTTTAGGGGGAATTACACTTACTTGTTTTCTAGTACAAGTTGCTACCGGTTTTGCTATGACTTTTTACTATCGCCCAACCGTTACAGAGGCTTTTTCCTCGGTTCAATACATAATGACCGAGGCCAACTTTGGTTGGTTAATCCGATCAGTTCATCGATGGTCAGCAAGTATGATGGTTCTAATGATGATCCTGCACGTATTTCGTGTGTATCTCACAGGTGGATTTAAAAAACCCCGCGAATTAACTTGGGTCACAGGTGTGGTTTTAGCTGTATTGACTGCATCGTTTGGTGTAACTGGTTATTCTTTACCTTGGGATCAAATTGGTTATTGGGCAGTCAAAATTGTGACAGGTGTACCTGACGCGATTCCGGTAATAGGATCACCTTTAGTGGAGTTATTACGTGGAAGTGCTAGTGTAGGTCAATCCACTTTGACTCGTTTTTATAGTTTACATACCTTTGTACTTCCTCTGCTTACTGCCGTATTTATGTTAATGCACTTTCTAATGATACGTAAGCAAGGTATTTCGGGCCCTTTATAGGGAAGGCATATCATAGAGAATTCTAATTCTCATATATCATATCGGGTAGGTTGTGGTATTTCATTGCTACAAACATGGGTTATTGTAAAATAAGACATGTCATTTAGATACTTCTCTTCAACTCCGAACTATTTTGATACAAATAATACAAATAGTTGAAGTTAATTTTACGAAAGAAAATAAGGCGGATTATGGGAGTGTGTGACTTGAATTATTGATTTGGCCATGCAGATAGAGAGTTGGATCTGCCACATTAGAATTCACGACCAAAGGTGTCTCCACATCCAATCAACACGTAAGTCCCCTGTCTAGGAAGGATAGGCTGGTTCACTTGAGGAGAATATTTTCTATGATCATACCTCAACCATGTCATCCATGAAGAGGCTCCGTAAGATCCCATAGAGTAGAAATGGAATAAGTCATGTGACATGATGCAATTCTCTATTTATTACACTTACTTTTTTATTATAGTATGGAAATGCATTCATTTTCTTTGCATCGATTGCGATCTGCAATACTATCGGAGTAAAAGAAGGGATCTAAGGAAGAACGTAGGCTAAACTTTTTTTTTTTTATTAGTAACAAGTAAATACTTTGTTTGGACGTAAGAAACTTGCAATATTGGGGGGATAAATACCAACTAATCAAGAGACGCGAGACAATCCACAAAGCAATTGATCATGATCAAATTTGTAAGCCCACTTGGATATTGAGCATTTACCCATAAGAGTAGGATTCTTTTCAATGAGTAGTTGTAGGTGCAACTTCGGAAAATAGAATCTGATAAAGCTTTTCTTACTTAGAGTCATTGAGCCATTATATACCTTATTCTATTATGGATCTTCTACGGTCTTATTTCTTTCATTCTTGCTCGAGCCGGATGATGAAAAATTCTCATGTCCGGTTCCTTTGGGGGCTGGATCTTAAAGAATTCACCTATCCCAATAACAAAGAAACCTGACTTAAACGATCCTGTATTAAGAGCAAAATTAGCTAAAGGGATGGGACATAATTATTACGGGGAACCCGCGTGGCCCAACGATCTTTTATATATTTTTCCAGTAGTAATTCTAGGTACTATTGCATGTAATGTAGGTTTAGCGGTTCTCGAGCCGTCAATGATTGGTGAACCGGCAGATCCGTTTGCAACTCCTCTGGAAATATTACCCGAGTGGTACTTCTTTCCCGTGTTTCAAATACTCCGTACAGTACCTAATAAGTTATTGGGCGTTCTCTTAATGGTTTCTGTGCCGACGGGCTTATTGACAGTACCTTTTCTAGAGAATGTCAATAAATTCCAAAATCCATTTCGTCGCCCAGTAGCTACAACCGTTTTTTTAATCGGTACTGCAGTAGCTCTTTGGTTAGGTATTGGAGCAACATTACCTATTGAAAAATCCTTAACTTTAGGTCTTTTTTAGGGATTTTTCTGTTTGATTCATTCAATCGTGAAGTACCGTGCATAGGTATCTAGGAAATAGTTACTTCCAAGTGAATCTTCCCTAGATACCTATAATCTATTTTATTATGATCCATTTCGCGAAAATATAGATTGTCCCAAAGATGCAAAATTGTTTTCTTTTTTCTTTTTATTCTAATTCGAAAAAGAAGAAGAGGAAAAAATTGCAATGGATTTAAAACTATAACTTATTCTTAGGTAAATCCATTGGGAGATACTTCTCTAGAGTGTCCCATATCTGTTTTCCATCTTGCATACGAAAACTGTCAATTCTCATAAGATCCTCTTCCGTCTTACTCAAAAGGTCCAATAGTGTATGGATATTGGCCCTTTTGAGACAATTATACGTTCTAGAAGGCAGTTCTAATTGATCAATAAAAATACAATTCAATGGAATTCTTTTTTTGTTTTTCTTTAGATTAGTTAATCTTTTTTGAAAGCTTAAAAGGGGTGAAGTAAACCTGTTTTTATTTTCTTGGAAACGAGTACCCTCTTCCTCCGTGTGAAGAAAAGGAAGAAATAAATCAATCAAGTTACGAGAAGCCTCATAAAGCGCTTCCTTAGGGGTTAAACTTCCATTGGTCCATATTTCTAGAAAAAGTATCTCATATTTTGCATTTCCATTCCCACAAGAAAAAATACTATAATTCACATTTCGAACAGGCATGGATACAGCATCTATAGGATAACTTCCATCTTGAGCGTTCTTTCTGACTTCCGTGTGATATCCGCGATCTCTCTTGATCCGTAACTCAATACGGAAATCCATGGGTTCTGTCAAGTTAGCTATAGGTTGTGCCATATCAACGATTTCTACGGAAGGTGGTAAGATAATATCTTGAGCAGTTATGTATCTAGGGCCTTTGACGCAAATTGATGCGTCTCTAACTCCATAGAGATTACTTCTCAATACAATTTCTTTCAAATTTAGTAAAATTTCTTGTACCGATTCTTCAATACCTGCTATTGTAGAATATTCGTGTGGCACGCTCCCAAATTTTGCATGTGTGATACATGTTCCTTCTGTTTCTCCAAGTAAAGCTCTTCGCAAGGCAATACCAACGGTATCCGCTTGACCTTTTCTAAGCGGGGACAAAATGAAACGACCATAATAAAGACGCTTACTATCTACTCTTGATTCAACACACTTCCACTGTAGTGTTTGAGTGGACCCTGCTACCTCCTCTCGAACCATATAGACTAGTATTATTATTTGATCATTGAATCGTTTATTTCTCTTGAAAGGGGGTTTAATTCTTTTACAGACGTCTTTTTTTAGGAGGTCGACACCCATTATGCGGCATAGGTGTTACATCGCGTATACAACTTAATCGTACACCACTTTTAGCAATGGCTCGTAATGCGGCATCTCTTCCACTACCAGCACCCTTTACCATAACTTCTGCTCGTTGCAAACCCACTGTACGAATAGCATCTACAGCTGTTCTTTGACCAGCATAGGGTGATGCTTTTCTTGAGCTTTTGAATCCACAAGTACCCGCGGAGGACCAGAAAACCACCCGACCTTGCGGGTCTGTAACAGTTATAATAGTATTGTTGAAACTAGCTTGAACATGAATAACTCCTTTTGTTATTCTACGTGCACTCTTCCGTAAACTAAAACGCGTATTCCTACGCAAACCAGTACGTACTCTCCTACGTGAACCAATTTTTGGTATAGCTTTTGTCATATTTTATTATCTCATAAATATGAGTTAGAAATAACAAAAAGAAAAAAAAGATACAAAGATATCCGTTTCAGGGTAAAATATATCCTTTACTTGAATTTTTTTATTTGGAATTTGGACATTTTCGCGGGTACTTTTTTTACTTTTTAGAAAGTCAAGTTCTTTTTTCGAAAGATTACCCCTGTCTTTGTTTATGCTTCGGATTGGAACAAATGACTCTAATTCGTCCACGCCTACGAATCAGTCGACATTTTGTACAAATTTTACGAACGGAAGCTCTTATTTTCATATTTCCGTATTCCTTTCTTAAACTATGAATTTACTCTTTTGGGAAAAATAAGTCTCTTTGATTGAATTTTAGAACTTTGAATTTATTACCCTAGAAAAAAAAGAAAAACCTAATCCTTTGAATCTTTGGTATCCTTCAAATCTTCGGTATCCTTCGAGTCTTCGGTACGCTTCGAATCCTTATGGGGAAGTCTATAAATTATACGCCCCTTGCTTGAATCATAACGACTTACTTCAATTTTGACCCTATCCCCCATCAGTATTCGTATAGAACTAGACCGGATCTTTCCTGAAATATAGCCCAGGATGATGGTGTCATTCTCTAGGCGAACGCGGAACATTCCGTTGGGTAGGGCTTCCGTAACTAAACCCTCGAAAGTAATTTTTGCTTCTCTCGGTTTTTTTTTTTCTCCCCCATTTTTCTTTTCTGTCATATTTTTTTCTCCTATTTTTCTTTTTTTATTTTCAAATAAGAAAACGTTGTATTTTTGTTTGAAAAATAGGAAGTTCAAGCGGGGCGATTACCATATATAACATAAGACTTCTCCCCCAATTCTGTTTAGTCGAGCTTCTCGATCTGTCATTATACCTCGAGAAGTAGAAAGAATAGCAACTCCCATTCCGCCCAAAACCTTAGGAATTCCTTGATAGTTGGCATAAATTCGTAAGCCAGGTCGGCTGATACGCTTAAAAAAGGTTCTAGTTCTATATATTCCCTTTCTAGTCTTTCTCTTTTGATGTCGCAAAGTTGAAACCAAGAAATATCTGTTACTTTCCTGATGTTTCCGAACACTTTCAATAAAACCCTCTCGTAGAAGTATTTTAATAATGTTTTCGGTAATATTTGTAGATACTACCCGAACAGTTCCTTTTTTATTCATGTCCGCGTTTCTTATAGAGGTTAGTAAATCAGCAATAGTGTCCTTGCCCATAAGACTCTAATTCTAGGTTCCTCCTAATTTTTCTATAATCAACATGTTTTCTTTTTTCTTTTCATTTTGGATTCTAAAGCATATACGTGAAACACAATCTACTAATTTTTTATTTGATCTATATCTTGTCTACTAGTATTTATAATACTTCAGGAGCTAATGAAACTATTTTAGTAAAATTCAATTCTCTCAATTCCTCGGCGATCGCGCCAAAAACGCGAGTTCCCTTTGGATTTCCTTTTTGATCGATGATAACCGCTGCATTGTCGTCATAGCGTATTATTATACCGTCTTCGCATTTGAACTCTTTACATGTACGTACAATTACAGCTCGAATTACTTCGGATCTTTCTAGAGGCATTTGGGGCACTGCGTCTTTGATTACAGCAACAATAACATCACCAATACGAGCATATCGCTGATTACTAGCAGCTCCTATGACTCGAATACACATCAATTTTCGAGCTCCACTGTTATCTGCTACATTTAAAAGGGTCTGAGGTTGAATCATATTATTTTGATTTCAATTTGTTATTTCAATGCAAAAGGATGAAAGAAATATTGTCTTTCCAGAAAGAAGAACCTGGTTTTTTTATTTTCAATACTACTTTTTTTGGGGGGGGGTTATATTTCTAATCGAAGAAATTGACTTCGTATGGGCATTTTACTGGCAGCTATGGAAATAGCTGCTCTAGCTACAGTTTCGGATACTCCGCCCATTTCATAAAGTATTCGACCTGGTTTAACAACGGCTACCCAATATTCGGGGGATCCCTTTCCCGAACCCATACGTGTTTCCGTGGGTCTTATTGTAACCGGTTTGTCGGGAAATATACGTACCCAGATTTTTCCACCACGACGTGCATATCGTGTCATTGCTCTTCGTCCTGCTTCTATCTGCCTCGCCGTAATCCAAGTGGGTTCAAGTGCTTGAAGAGCATATCTACCAAAACAAATACGATTGCCTCGGTAGGATTTTCCCTTCATTCTTCCTCTATGTTGTTTACGAAATCTGGTTCTTTTGGGGTTATAGTCGATGGTTCTCTCTTAGTTCCATCTCTACTGCAAAACTGGACATGAGAGTTTCTTCTCATCCAGCTCCTCGCGAATCAAATGAGAAAGTGTGCAAATTTCTCTAATTCCACAATATTCTCAAATATTACGGATAGATACACATTAATAGAAAATAGAAAAAGTTAGGATTTTTTTAATATTGAATTTATTAAAATACTAAAATATATAGTCAAGAAAGAAGATCTAGAATATATCTAGGTGTGTATGTTTATTTATCTATATTCTATATTTAATGTAATCCATTTATAGATAATGTAATCCTTTTTTTAAAAAAATCTCCTTTTTATATTTTACTCTTATTGAATCGCGGTAAAGTATTCTAATTCAATAAAAATTTCGCGGGCGAATATTTACTCTTTCCTGTCTTATTTGTTAATTCATAACCTTATCAAATCAAATAAGGCAATTTTTTTGGTTTGTTCCGCCATCCCACCAATGAAGTATTGGGATTCTTTTCAAGAAAATCCTATCCAGTCATAGGTTCTGTCGTTCCCACTGCTTCTCCTTTAATGGTTAGGTTTGAATCTCGCAATGGAGCTTCCAAAAAATTTCTTTCCGAGTCAATTTCTCAGTTTTATTAACCCGGGACGCTCTTTGTTATTGCTTGAAATTTGTATTTCTTGTTTCAATCAAATTACGATTTCGAATTCTCTGTTATTTTTATTATATTGATGCTTTATCACATTGCTTTTTATGATGTAATTCATAGACCATACATATTGGAATCCTATATCTTTCTTATTTCTCTTCCTTCTTTCTATCATCCTTCCTTTTATCCACATCCCTTTTGTTTTGCTTCACAACTTAGAATCCTATTTCTTTTTTAAAGAAAAAATTGCAGTTGCTACACGTATATGATAGATTTACTCATTTATGATAGATGTATTTATTCATATAGTGACTGTTTCTTAGTTAGGATCTCGACAATACGAAGCAATAGGTTGGTTATTAGTTCATTTTCTATAATTACATAGTAGGGTTCATTCCATTTTTTTTTAATCTCCTTTTTGAACCCTAAAGAAAAAACTAACGAGTCACACACTAAGCATAGCAATTTTATTAAAAGATTTCTCCATTTTCATTAAATCTTATAGAAAGAGGTAGAATTTCTTCTTTTTTTCAGGGATTTTAGGGAAAATAAGGCTCTTGTCATTTTTTATTCTATTACTGAACAGAATGGGAAGACAGGGTTGGTTATTCTTCGTCTACGAATATCCAAATTTTGACTCCTAATACTCCATAGATAGTTCGAATTGGATAGCAGCAATAATCAATTTTAGCGCGAATTGTTTGGAGGGGAAGTCTACCCTTTTTGATGCATTCAGCACGCGCAATTTCTTTTCCCGCGAGACGGCCTGCAATTTTTACTTTTACTCCCTTTATATCTGTTTTTTTAGTTAATTCAATGGCTTTTTTCATTGCCTTTCGGAATGAAACTCTATTTTTTAATTGGAAAGCTATATATTCTGCAAGAATGTTAGGTTGTTTATAAGGTTCTTTCACTTTTTCGATCCCAATATTAAGTCTCTGGTTTACAGAATTAACTTCTTTTTGTAGATCTTTCTCTAATTCTTCGATTGCTCCTTTTTTCTTTAATAAATTGGGGAATCCAATATGGATTATGACGTGGATTGTATCGATTTCTTTTTGAATTTCTATATGTGTAATTACTTCGGAACTTGAGCCTGAGTCCATTTCTTTATTATGTGTAATTACTTCGAAACTTGAGTCTGATTCTATTTTTCTATTCGAGCCTTTTTTCCTATTCTTTTGTATATAGTTCTTGATACAATTCCGTATTTTTTTATCTTCCTGTAGACCTTCTGAATAATTTTTTGGTTGTGCGAACCAAAAGGAATGGTGATTTTGGGTTGTACCAAGTCTGAAACCAAGTGGATTTATTTTTTGTCCCATATTTTTCTATTCTATTTTTTTTTACTGGGAATCAAATCTTAGATGGATCTAAAGATTATTTAGATTTCTTTACTATATTTAGTACAATTGTTATATGACACATGGTTTTTTTTATGGGAGAACTACGTCCTCGAGCCCGAGGTCTGAATTTATTCATAATAGTACTCCTACTGACTTCGGCTTTAGTGATGAATAAATTTGCTTTGTCGAAATCCCTATAATGAGCAGCATTTGCTGCTGCCGAATAAACCAACTTTAAGATGGGATAAGATGCTCGATAAGGCATGAGGTTCAATATCATAACAGTTTCTTCGTAGTAACGCCAACGAATCTCATCAAGAACTCTTTGTACTTTGAAAACGGACATATGGATACGTTTTTGTGCTTTGAAAACCCGTTCGAACTTAAGTAAACGATCGGTTGGTACTTTTCTTGCGAGTTTCCTTAGCCCACTCTTCTTCTTCTTTATCCTGGGGGTATACTTTACCAGTTTGAAACTTGTCATAAATAAGGTTATTCCCCGCTTACCTATTTCTTTTTTTTATTTTGAATCTTTCTATTCTGAATTCAGTTAACGACGAGATTTAGTATCCTTTCTTGCACTTTCATAACTCGTGAAATGCCGAGTAGGCACGAATTCCCCCAATTTGCGACCTACCATAGGATTTGTTATGTAAATAGGTATATGTTCCTTTCCATTATGAATCGCGATTGTATGGCCAACCATTGCGGGTAGAATGCTAGATGCCCGGGACCACGTTACTATTGTTTCTTTCTCCTCCTTCATATTGACCTTTTCTATTTTTGCCAATAAATGATGAGCTACAAAAGGATTCGTTTTTTTTCGTGTCACAGCTGATTACTCCTTTTTTTTCCATTTTAAAGAGTGGCATTCTATGTCCAATATCTCGATCGAAGTATGGAGGTCAGAATAATATAGAATAATGATGAATGGAAAAAAGAGAAAATCCTTTAGCTGGATAAGGGGCGGATGTAGCCAAGTGGATCAAGGCAGTGGATTGTGAATCCACCATGCGCGGGTTCAATTCCCGTCGTTCGCCCATCGCATTATTGCAAATTCCAAAAATGCAATTTTCCATATTCCTAGTTACGTATTTACTTACGGCGACGAAGAATAAAACTATCACTATATTTTTTCCTTTTCCTAGTTCTTCTTCCAAGCGCAGGATAACCCCAAGGGGTTGTGGGTTTTTTTCTACCAATGGGGGCTTTCCCTTCACCGCCCCCATGGGGGTGGTCCACAGGGTTCATAACTACCCCTCTTACTACGGGGCGTTTACCTAGCCAACACTTAGATCCGGCTCTACCCAAACTTTTTTGGTTCACCCCAACATTACCCACTTGTCCGACTGTTGCTAAGCAGTTTTGGGATACCAAACGGACCTCCCCAGATGGTAATCTTAAAGTGGCCGATTTACCTTCTTTTGCAATCAGTTTCGCTACAGCACCTGCTGCTCTAGCTAATTGCCCACCCCTTCCACGTGTGATTTCTATGTTATGTATGGCCGTGCCTAAGGGCATATCGGTTGAAGTAGATTCTTCTTTTCTCTCAAAAAACCCCTTCCCAAACTGTACAAGCTTCTTCCAAAGCATACGGCTTTCTAGATGTATATGACGATCTCTAGACAGATGGATCTTATATGAATCGTATGATGAAGTACCACATGAGTGGATATATAGGAAAGGAATCCAAATCTGCCGAATCGCTCATGTTATGATCTTCTACATCCTAGGTCTCCGCGTTCCGTCATCTGGCTTATGTTCTTCATGTAGCATTCAGATCGAATGACTCTATGAAATTACGTCGATACTTCTACATATTATGGGTAACGTAGGAGACATCCCTATTTTCCCCCGGGGGTCTTAATTACCACTGCTTAGCTTTCAATTCGCCTCTGACCATCAAATTAAATGTGAATAACCCGTCCTCCTCTCTTTGAAACAAGGGGCGCTTCCGGTTCTGTGCGTGCTTCAAACAATTTTGTCTTCTCCATATTACCATATCTCTAGAGTCAATAATTTTCTATGAGGAACTACTGAACTCAATCACTTGCTGCCGTTACTCAACAGTTTTCTGTTGAGGTCTATCCCGTAGAGGTAGTCAAATTGGATCAGTGATCGATTTCTAGGTTTCGTCGTAAACCTAATTGGTTACTTCCAATTACGTAAATCAATAGTTCAAACCGCACTCAAAGGTAGGGCATTTCCCATTGATATAGGAACTTTTGTACCAGAAACAATAGTATCTCCAATTATAGCCCCTCTGGGATGTAAAATATATCCCTTCTCACCATCCCCATAGTGTATGAGACAAATGTACGCATTTCGATTAGGGTCGTATTCTATGGTTACGATTCTACCAGATATGTCTTTTTGATTCCGTCGAAAATCGATTTTACGGTATAG
>RYFJ01002700.1:37500-39166 GCA_003991445.1 Oryza meyeriana var. granulata
ATTCTGGGAAAATGAAACTTCCCTGGAAGAGAAGCAAATGAAACGCTTTCATAAAAATTCTCGTAGAATCGAGAATGAAGTTTTCATTTTCTGTACATGCAGATCATGAATTAGTAACTTGCATCCAATCTCCGAAAAGTCCCATTGTTTCGATTTTGGAATGGATATTTACGGTTCCGTCGGGGGATCCCCTGAATAGGATCATACCTTATTCCATGCTATTTCCAAAATATTCCTGTGGTGTTGGTCTCTTATTCTATAAGCAGCCCCCGAGAGGGCTTAGTTTTGATCATGATTCTGTTTTCTCTTTCTTTTCTTTTGTTTGGTTTCGAGAGATATCGTCCGATTCTCTCTCTATTTACGTTCTTTTCCGATCGAGATGTATGCGGATCCATATGTGTGTTTACATACCAGTAGCTTCTGTTCAGGATGTAACAAAATGTGCAAGAGCTCTATTTGCCTCTGCCGATTCTATGAGTCGCTTCCTTTTTGCGTATGGCACCCACCCTTTGGAGCATCTACTTTCGGAACTTAATTTGAAAGCCATATTTCGACCCGGACGCTTTGGGATGCCTTCTAATGAACCAACGAATGGACAAGTGCTCTTCCTTGTTTAGGATCCTATTCAATCGGAACTTTGTTCCGCGTCGGATCCTTTTTTATTACGTCTTGTTTTGTACTCCTATATTGGGATTACTCTATTCGTATTTGCTTGACGTAAGTATCTGTCTTGCGAACCAATAGTGATTGGTTCTGTCTTTTGTTGAATCTTTTTCACGGCTGATAGAGAATTTGAATAGCCTAACATGATTTTTCCGTCTTTCATAAACGTTAACCACCATGTTAACTAATCTTTCTTGTTCCGTCTCTTGTTTTTGCTTTGATTACGAAAATTGGGATCGGATTTTGCAGTTTCTTTTTTCTGCAGTACCTCGACGTGACATGAGCGTGAAAAGAGGTTCAAGAATCCGTTTTCTTTTTTATAAGGGCTAAAACGAATCACTATTATTTTTGGCTTTTTGACCCCATATTGGTAGGTGGAATCTCGAAAGATAGAAAGATCTCCCTCCAAGCCGTACTACGACTTCATCGAATACGCTTCCACAGAATTCTATAGGGATTATGAGATCGAGTATCTGAATTTCAGTTTACTTACTTAATTGAGATACCGTTTCCCTCCTTTCCCGCTAGGATCGAAAATCCTGTATTGTTCCATATCCATACGATAATTCTTAGGTTTCACGAAATAGTGTAATGTGAAAAAGAAGTGCTTCGAATCATTGATATTTCGACTCGGACCTTCTGAAAAAGGTCGAGGTTATATTTCGAATTGTTTGTTACACGAAAAGTAAGTGGAAAAACCCCCTGAAAGAACTTCATATGACCTTGACAGATAAGAGTTCGATCGATCCTTTAGAAAGATAGATCTTTGTTCATGGTAGCCTGCTTCCAGTCCCCTTACGAAACTTTCGTTATGGTAGCATATCAATTATCACATGTTCTAGCGATTCCACATGCTCATCAATATGATACAAGTCTTCGGATAGAATCTACCAACGCACTAGAACGCCTTGTTGACGATTCTTATCTGGACAGCATATAGGCTTCCTCGATAATCGATATCTCCACGGGTAAATCTAACCTTCCATCTCTCTCACAACAACAA